>JAPDSC010086582.1:104341-123866 GCA_026290005.1 Latrodectus geometricus | reverse complement strand
AATAATCATAAACTTTAAAGATGGGATAAATTTAAATTTGTTAAGTTTTTTTGTGAAATTATCTTTGTTACAAATGTTGGTCACAATTAATTTTTTATCGATACATTTTATTGTGAAATATTCTGTAAAATACAACAAAAAACAAGAATTGTTCTTGAATATCAAATTCAGCTTTCAATGATAATTGTTTTAGATTTTTATGAATGGGAGTTTGTTTTTTGAGAGAGAAAATTATGGAATTGTAGACATTTTCAGCTACAATTATTGAGGATTTATAAGGACAAATATTCTACATAATATAAAGTTATGAGATTATTATAACTACGAATTATAAGAAATATATAATCTCATATTGCATAAAGAGTATAAAATAACTAAATTTCTGTCATTTTTTTTTTTTATAAAATATGATAACCTAGCATCTTTTTAATCTTAACTCATAATTAACCTTTTTATTGAAAAATGTATACATTTTTTAAAATCCCGAAATTATAAATCTAACACAAGGCATATTGAAATTTCTGTTTAATATCGTCTGTAACATCATCTTTAAGAATTTGAAATTTAGCTCAAATATGCAATCAAAGCAACATTACCTCAATATCTTTTTTATAATTCTTATTAATCTTAAACGAAGTTATTTCGTTCGAATTCGAAAGCAAACATATTTTTGGTGACATCGGGAAAAAGTAGCAAGAACAGAAAAAGAAAGGAAAATAAAGTATTAAGGAACTGCCCAGACGCTGCATTTTTTTTTTCTTCTTTTTTGTGAATTAAATTGCTGTCTTTTTCCACCCTCACAAAAACCTCTTTTTCTGGTAAATTACTGTCTTGGGAACTTTTACCTCCGCCGCTGCCGACAATATAAACTGCTGCGAAGGTTTTGTGTTTCCTTCTTTTGAAGTTTAAATGTATGTGTTATCGTGTAATATTTGATATTTCATAAATTCTTTCCTTTGCGCTGTGAAGATTTAATACTTTTATAGTAAAATGGGATATGTAAATCGTCAACTATAATTGGAAATTTTAATGCACTATACGTTGTACTCTAATGTTGAATATATCAAGATTTATTTTTACTATGGAGTTAATACGGGTAAATTTTCAAAGATTTATTTTTAAATAATTTTATAACAACTTAAACTTGGAAATATTATTTAAATGAATTGCAAGTAATAATGTAAAGAAATAAAAATATTTTAACATATCGTAGAAGTCAAAAATTTTAATTCGAATAGCAACAAATTATATTTTTTTATTACTTAAATATCAAGCCTTCGTATGCTTGATATTTAAATAATAAAAAAATATATAAGCAATAAAAAATACAAACTTACATGAAATTTACGTGAGTTCGTACGTAAGGAACAACTGAATCACACTGAACTACAATACCTGATTTCTTGAATTATTTAATTTAAAAAATCAGCTTCCGTCTACACATTTTTAAAATTAGTTGTCATCAGCTCAGGAACATAATTTACATGAAAAAATTGGGTTGATAAAGACAGTTAAATTAAATTGCAATATTTTTCTAACGATGGATGAATAATGTTTGAAGGTTGGAACATCTTTAAACTTTGAAATATATATATATATATATATATATATATATTCATTCGAAGTTTGTTATACATTTGAAAGAAATATGAATACAATAAAGCAATTAGATAAAATTATTTAAAAATATTGCAAAAAGATAGAGCATAACCAGTATTCAAAGTGACAGTTAAAAATGAATTTTGAAATTTTGAGTCATTTACATAAATAACCAGATCAAAATAAAAAATCGAAATAAATTCTCAATAAATCAATTTAAATTAAGTACCAACACATGGTACTTCAAGCTTCATCAGGGGGTGTTGTTGACCATATTGGTACGAAATATGGCTTTTCTGCAATGGCTAATGACTAATGTTTTTAAAATTCAGAATATATATATATATATATATATATATATATATATATATATATATATATATATATAATACACAAAAATCATTAAACTCACTTTTGCAGTACAAAAAGTTCCATAACTAGATGTAAATATCTTTCACTTAGTGATAAAACACATTAATAAAATAAACAACATTAATATAGCACCGATCATTATATGAATTAAACTTTCAATTTAAAGTATTAATCATTATTAAAAATCGAAGTCTCAAATTATTATTTTCCATTCTTTTAAATAATTTTTCTAAATATTTGTCATATTGTGCTGTCACATACCAATATGTATGATTACTTATGAATATCTGATTAACTTTATTTTTTTTAATTATTAAAAATATTCCAAAATCATATGCTTGAGCTTTGTAAAAGGACATAAGACATGTTTTTATTTTGAAATAATATTTCTTTCTGCGACTTTTAAACTAAAAAGAATAATATTTTAATTCATTTTCATGGTTTTCTCAACTAGTGTTTTGTGGGTTAATACCTTAAATTAATATATCAAAAATTATTAATATTAAAATGAAAATATCGTATTTATCAAAAAAATGTCCTAAGGAATGTCTTATTTCCCAAGTCACATCATTTGGAAATCTTAATTTGAGTTACTATTCCACATTTATATTATATAAATAACCAGAGAATATTAATTTATATATACCGTCGATTGCTTACAATTAGTATCAAACTTGTTTTTGCCTTATTTTTGTAAAATTAAAATGCATAATACAAATAAACAATCTTGTGATTCCTTAAAGTATGCATTAAAATATTTCTTTGAATGCAAAAGCCAATCAAAATTACAATAAATAGAATAAAAACTTTACAGATTGGTAGTTGGTTTTGTGGATATTATTATGCTAAAGATAATGTAAAATTATCAGTATATATAACATATCGCAAAATTATAAAAATCAAGAGAATTATTGATTTTAAATGCCCATACATCAACAATAGCACTCGTAAGAAATGAATATGTAATTAATTACATTAGAAAAATTATGGAATTAAAAAATTTCACTTTTATTATTTAATAATTTTTTGGAAGGTAAGGTTTGCATATGATTCCTGCATTATCATAAATGTATAATTTCCTTGTCCTGATGAAATGGATGAGTGTTCTTTTTTAATTTATCAAACTTATTGGTATAAAAGCGGTGGCAAATTTCACATAATACTGTCTAAAAATTTTATAAATTTTTTAAAAATATATTTATCAGATTAATCGTGAACTTAAATAAATTATTTTTGTTTTATACTTTACCGATTTTTCCTTGTGTATTACGTGTTATTTAATGTAATACGTCTGCCAAATCGTTTTAGTTGTTATTTTAATACTGCTTCTATAGTGATATTTAAGTAATAACAAATGTTTGTAATTTCCTGCTAAAATTACTTGTTCCTTGTTTAAGGGAATGACGCTGAATAATATTCGCACTTTATAAATGACTTGAAAAATGTTGTAATATGATTTTGAAGTAAGCGGCTTGACATTAGAACCAGAGAAATATGCTTTCATTACGTACTTGAAATTGAAGTTGTAGTTATTTAATTTAAAGTATGAAAGTCCCTTTAGAAACACGTAATTGTTATTAAAACATATTTATACATGTTGAAACACAATCAGATCTGTGTTCAATAACCAAACGTATCGTATTATATTATCTATATTCTTTACTTCTGACTTTGTATTTTATTAAAAATGTTTTTAAAAATATCACTTATTTCAGTAGAAGTATTTTAGTTTAATTTAGTTCATCACTTTTATGTTAAAATTAATGAATATGTAATTTTGTAGTTACTATAAGAAGTTTAATAGGAAGCACTTTAAAATGAAATTTCTTTATCTTTGCTTCATCACTTGATTTGGTACTAACTTTACCAATCGATTTGAGCCTATTTATTTTGAGTATTAAACTAGTGAAATGGCTGTTGTTCCATATGGCACTTGACAAAACCAAGCCCGTCCGTCAGACACTGGGCGAATGAAGTCGGACAGAGTGCTTTTTTGAACAAAGCATCCCCTCCCCGTAGGAGTGTGGAAGTACGACTTTTGGCTCATAGATGGCAGCACCATCTGGATCTTCCAATTTAGATATAGGATGTCAGAGAAGACCCAAAGCTTAGCTCCTAACACTCTCAGAGGGGAATTTAGAATGGGACCATGGAGGATATTGTGACCACGACATATTTTACATGCCCCAGTCATCATTAGTGAACACGACAGATCTTCGGTTAAGCCGGGATACGAACTCATCACCTTTCGATAACGAGAACGATGCTCCATCCAACCATGCCACGGCAGCCCACTAAAATGGTGTTTTAGTGTATAGCATGATATTTGTAATCAAAATTATAATTAATATATATGGAGTATGGTATGCTTTAATGTAAAGTATATCACGCTCTATGTTTATTTTGATTACTTAGCTAGCACCTAAAATGTAAGTTCTTATTTATCAAGCTTATCTATGATATTGTTTTTTAATACAATAACTAAATGATAGATAATTTTTATGTTATTTTTTTAAGAGTAAGTTTGGTAACTTCTTAAATTGCACTATATTCACGTGAACATGACTAGTTGGTATCTAAATTTATTTGGAATTTTGGACGAGTTTAAAAATTTAATTCTCACAAAAATTATCATTGATGCGATTATTTTACGAAGAATTTTTATTCGTGAAAAAAGTCTTTTTGGTTAAAAATGTGGTTAAACGATTCAATTAACAAGACAATGATTATTAATTGCTTTCCAGTTTTGATCGTGCTAAATTTTTAACGTCATCACCAGGTTTCAGGAATATGCCGAGCGCATGGCTTGCATGGTGCGTTTATTCCAGAATCAAGCAAGTAGAATACGAGTTAATGAACCTCGTGGTCAGGTAAATTAATCACCGCTTGTCAAGTCTCTATTAAAACAAAAGTAAAGCTCCCATTTTGTTTTCTTAAGGTATAAAAAAACTGCAAGTGTGATAGTTAAGGAGACTTTTTTTCTTTATAATTCGTTCTTCCAAAATTAGATCCTGGTCGATAATAATGATTTCCAGCCTGTATCTTATGAATGGCCAAGTAACAAATATGGTATAGGTACAACCAAAATAAACAGAAATTAGCAGAGTCAGCAACTGATTTTTTTGTTGTTTTAACGCACCTCATTAATCATACCTTAATGTATTAATAATACGTTAATGGATTAATTTAAATTTAAATGGATTAATACTTCATTTATTATATTAATTCACGTAAAATGTTCATTTGCCTATGCTTTCAAACGCTCCATTTGTTTTTCCTTCGTCTCAATCGTCTAAGGCACGATAGAGTAATTAGATAAAAAGTACAAGTTACTTGTAATTTTGTTTTTAGTTGTAACAAAGTACAGTTCGTAATGTTTGCTTAAGAAATGTGTGCATATAAACATCAGAATCCATGTAAAAGTAAATAAATGAATGTATAAACAGTTTTATAATCTCAATAAGGCCGTCTTCGTCTGGTTGATTAGGGCGTCGTTCTCGTTACCAAAAGGTGGTGATTTTGAATCTTGGCTTAGCCGAAGATCTGTCGTGTTCACTAATGGCGACTGGGGCACGTAAAATCTGTCGGGTCGCAATGTCTTCCATGTTTCCATTACAAATTAATACCTCTTGGGGTGGTTGGAGTCAGGCTTTGGGTCTTCACTGGTTTCAATTTTTAAATTGGTAGATTTAGATGAAGCTGCCATCTGTGAGGCAAAAATCATACTTCCACCTTCGTATGAGGGTTCTCTATTCAGAAACGGAAGACGCTCTCTCTCTGCCTTCATTCGCTACCTAGTCTCTGACGGGCGGGCTTAGCGTTTCCAAGTGTCATCAGAAACAACAATCTCAATATATTAACTAAAAAATTTGGATGGTTACAATTTCAAATCTTTGAAACTTGTTGATGTCTAATACTTGACACGGCAACAAAAAAATGTAATGTAAGGAATTTTTAATACGTCAGCCCACGAAAAGAATTAATATTTGTTTCTATAAACATTTTTTTTTATTTGTTTTGATGCTGTCTTTGCATTGTGGATTGTTGAATATTAAAAGTTTGTTGTCTATCGTTTTGGAACATTGTAAGTTTATGCGTTGAGTAGTTGTGTATTGCGTAATGCTCAATACCATAGACCTCAACAGGTATTGCGTGCATAATGTTGAGTAGTGTATTGCTTATATACTCAACGCAATACATAGGAACCAAATGCAATTCACATCAGCAACTACTGCATTTGGTTTCTATTGGTGATCAATGTAAGAATTGTTGAACCAAATAAATTCTTCTGTTGGTATTAATCACCAATAGAAGAAGCAAATAAAAGAGTTTTTGAACTGAATTTAGAGTTCATTGAGTTCATAACTGAAATCAGAGTTCCGAGCTCAAAATTTAAAGAAATAAATAATACACATACAAGCATGGACGTTTTTTTTTTTTTTAATTTGGTGCTTGGAATTCACTTTAAAGCATTAAGTCTCGATCGAATCAGCCTCCTAGTTGCAAAAATTGACTGTAGAGTGCCAATACAAGCTAAATTATAATGTTACTTTCTGGAGGAATTTTTTTTCATGGATAATGTAAGCCGTTTCTGTTTCACAAGGAGAACAAAAACAGTTAAAATTGTTTAGCACCAGTTTGAAAATAAAAAAGGGTTTAAACAAAGTAAAAATTTACTATCCATCTCTCATTGCTTAAAATGGTCGTAATTGAATCTTGAATATTTTATCTTACATTTATGTGGTACTCGTTGGAATATAAAAAAGCATGATATACTTTATGAAAAGTCATGGAAAGCTTAGATTTTTTTTTTTTTGTTCATATATTACTCGATGAAACAGTATTTTAAATGTTGAGATCGTAAGATATAATCGAGTTCTCATAATATAGAATCATAATTCTAAATTAATACATACATTAACATTAAGTCTTGATGACCTTGGTTTAACAAATATAAGGAAGAGTTGCTTGAATTTATTGTAACTCTGATCTCTTAATAATATTTAAATATTAACATAAAATCCTTTTTCCTTATATATAAACTTTGATTAAAACTTACAATTAATACAGACAATATAAAATTGGAATGAATAGAGTATATGCAACATTTTATCGCATTTATTAAAATTTTTATCATGATAAATTGTAACTCGAATTTAGACGAAATATAATAATTTTCTTTTGCTTACCTTTTTGATTTTGAACTATAAGGACGAATGCCTTGCATGTCAAATTCTTACTTATTTTCCACGAGATTTTAAAATAATGGATGAAAGAAAATCCAAGTAATTTAATATGTAATAAAATTTATTAATCTAAATATGAAGTTTTGCCTGTGAAATTGTGGGTTTTATATTATTACTTTTCTCATGCAATTACTTATCAAAACAAATAAGACCTTTTATTATAACCATAAATTTTTTAATTAATAAAAATAAATCGATAATAATATTAAATATTAATGAATATTATTAAAATAATTTGGGATTTAGTTAGGCATACACTATAAATTGAAATAAAATGCATGCCATATTAAATTGAATAAAAATATAACTGATGAAAATTTTTAAAAATAATTTTGTAAAACTTTTCACCGGCTTTTCTAATTAATATTCTAAATTAATGTCAATAAACTATAAGGTATTTTTTTTACATATGATTATCTCATGTAAAAAGTAGATGTAATGTCATTACAAGATTAATGACATAAACGTCATTAATCTTGTCATATTTTATGAAGATGACAAATGTCTTCCATGACTTAATGATTTATTTTCCAATATCGCATCTTCCGAATAATGTATGAGTTATCGAGAATATACCATTATATTAATCATTTAAATTGATTAAATAATGAGAATAATTGGCATAATTTATGAGTAAGTGCTTTAAAGATGAAATGTCTTGTTAAGCTGTATCTATAACTGAACTTTACTCTAAAATTTATGAAATATCTGTTATATTGTAATGCATTCAATAATCCGAATTTTTCAAATGCGTGACTCATTTTCCGAATTAATTTACTGAAGAAAGCTAAAAATATTGAAAAAAAAATTAAAACTGTCTGCAAGTTGTTTCTGATTAGCAATTCCTTATATTATTTATTCAACTGCAAGAAATGATATAAATCAATATTAATAGGAGTATATGTTCCTTGGTCAACTATTGGTAGTATAAATTGAATAAAATAAATTTTAAAAAAAACTGTTGTATTCTTTCCTATTGTGAACTAAAAGTAATGATAAGTGTGTTTAATTTTTTAAATAAAAATCTATAGATTGTTAAGTTAATTAAAAGATTTTAAAAATAGGAGAAATTGTAATTATCTTTTAACACTTTTAATAAACTATGACAATTACGAAAGGAATATGCAAGAAATAGGGTTACGCAAGACATCAAATAAGCAACTTATATTTTGTAAAATAATAAAATTCAAGTATTAAAATGGCTGTTTAATAAAAAGGAGTTAATATGTATGTACAACGTGATAGTTTTCAAAATTGGTAGCTGTAAAGATGAATTAGTAATAAAAATATAAAACAAATTGTATTATATGTTATTAAACTAAGCAGAAATAATATTTTTGTGCTTTGCTTGTTTCAAAACGATATTTTGCTCCATAATTTAGTAATTCATAAATTTTCCAATTCATGAGCATTTAAAAATAATCAAAATAAAACGCTGCAACGTAAATTATAAAATTGATGTCACCATTATTTAAATTCACTTTATTTCGAAATAACTGTTCTGTATGAAGGCCTGGTCTCTTTAAATTATAAACGGTATTTTAATTTGATTGAAATCCGTAAAATTTTTAGAAAGAAGATCGAAACTGTGGTCTTTATTCTTCCAAATTTTATGAATCTTAAAAAATTTTCAATTTGGTAAAACAATTAAAATATAGAAAATCGCTTTTGTTCTTTTAATATATAGAAAATATTTTTAGAAATATATTTATCACACAAAATCAAGAATATTAACTACATCTTTGATATTTTTCATTAATTTTGATCATAAAACCAAATCTTATTTATATCATAACCTCTATGATTTATAGATTCGTGTTTTAAGCATTCCGTTGAATATATTAATATATTCAAATTATTTATTTTTAGTCAATGGTTATGTCTAAAAAAGTAATTTGCAAAATATTTAAAATTTAAAATTAATAATACTTTTTATTTCAATACGTAAATTATATTTAACGAAATTCAATGACTAATGTGCATAATGGTAATAAATCTGAAAAGTCACTAACTTTTCTCTAAACAAAAATTAAAATAACTTATCTTAAGATTTGTGAACGAACATATTATTGCTACTCTTATATTCACATATTGCATCTTATTTTTGACTTAGTAGCTAACTTTGTATCCAACTTGGAGTGATTGCCAAGATAACTCCAGACGAAGCGGGAAAAAATAGTGTAAACTTCCCAAAATATTTCACTTATTCGAACATTTTTAAGGAACTATCATTATTAATTCTATTCATTGCGTCGACCCTCGTTTTCTAGCTTACTCCTTTTTTTCCCCATCTGCTTCCTCCAAAGCTACAGTTGTTCTTTGGCTCTGTGCCCTTGGATGTCGCTCCAAATGACGTTGGGAAGTTGTTGGATACCATTTACACAGCCATATGTTTGCTTCAGATAAGTTGTATATATCACGAGCACACCCTGTAAATCTTCGTTCCTTTTACATTTTTATGACCGTCATTATAAAAAAAGAAAACGATTAGATAAGTAATCGAACCATTCTAAATTAGCTTTTGCATTAAGCATGTTTAGTTCCCACATAAAAAGAAAATTACAGTCTTTTCACTATAAAACTGTTCGTTATTCTGTATCTAATTTTAAAATGTTCGTTATTTAGTTTAGATAATTTTTAAGTTGCTTTTTCCTTCTTCTATTTTTATGTAGTTTGAAAAGGTATTGTTTTTAATATTATATGTGACAAAAAGTTAAATTTATTTCATTTTTTGTTGTAGAAAAAATGTCCATTCGATATGAGGAAATTTTAAAGCACAACTACGTAAAGAAATTAATTATTTCTTATTTTTGCTGCAATTAAACACTTATTTGTAGCAAGTGGTACTCTTAAAAAAAGTTTTTAATAAGATATATTGGAAAAATAAATTAAGAACACTTGCAAAGCAAAATTTCAAGACATTTTAAATTATGATGAATTATTATAAAATTTTTCAATGAGCTTTTAATAGATTTATGGGCTCTTATTCAATTTACTAGGTATCTAAGCAAATTTATAAAAATATGTAGTCAAAATAGGGTTAATAAAACGCATACAAGAACATAATCTACATAAAGCTCAAATATCTCAGAAACTGTGAAGTCTAATTATATTAATTATAAAAATACTTAGTATAATAAAAAGAGAAAATATTAAATAGAATAGATTAGTAAAATGCGAAGTATAGTTTCAAACATCATTTTTTCTTGACAAGTATTTACGTTGGATTTTGTAATACATTTTTAGAAATATTTTTTTTATCTCAACTTCGAAATTCTTTTTATTATCAAAAATATGCGTGAGAGAATGAAGTTACACATACATAAGTGAATTTTTGATCAATATCATAACGCATAAAATTGTGAGCTGAATTATTTTCCTTATTTTTTTTAATATTCTAAAAAATGTTGCATTGATTTTTAATGTCTTTAAAAAACTCGATACAACATTTACCAAAGGAAAATCGTATTTTGCTTTTAATTTTCCAATTCTCATAGCAATGGTTAATATATTTTACGTCGATTATAACATAAATCGTAAAATAAATTTATAATATAATTTATAATATTATTATAATATAATTATAATATAATTTATTTAAACAATTATATTAGGTTGGGGAAAAAGTTATCCATTATTTTTTCGATAGACGTCGTTAGTGATCGCTATCTCGTGAGGTATCTATCAAACAATTTCAAATTTATGCTCATTGGAAAGGTGACATTTGACACTAAAATATTTTCTTGCGGTTTTTTGTTTGATTAATTCAGTTATGAGTACAAGGTTTTAAAAATAGAAGACAACAAACAGAAAATTCGATACATTTTCGTTTTTCTTTTATAATGGCGAAAATGCTAACCAGGTGGCTAAAATTGTGAAAGGTGTTTATCGTCCTATATATGACTGTAACAACCAGTTACGCACAATTTTGGTTTCGTCGATTCCGTTTGGGTATTTGGATGCTAAAGATGCACCTCGCATGGATACAACATCGTCGAGAATGTCTATAAAATATCAAAAATTATCAAACTTGACAGCATGTCAGCAGTCGTAGCTTCGCACAAGACCTAAAAATCTACATGAAAACTGTTTTAAACCTTTTTACAAAGCGAATCTGAAAGAAGTTACAAAAAGTTCACGCAAAAATAATGGATTTCTTTTTCCCCAACCTATATATTATAAAATAGTACATAAATGTTTAATATTAAATAAAATATTTATAAAAACAATAGTATATTTCATTTAATTTTAATTTTTATAACGCCAAAACATTCTTTGTCTATAATTATTTTAAATAATTATATAGAAATAGTTGAGTTAGTGTATAGTGATAAATTGAAAATTATATAATTTTTTATTAATTTAACTGATTATTTATTACAAATTTTTAATTAGTTGTTTTTGTAATTTTTGGCACCGAATTTATAAAATTTGCTAAAATAATATTGTTTAAATCACTGCTAATCAAATAAAACTCTTATTTAAAGTTTTCGTTTTATTTAGATTATAAGCTTCGTATTAAGCTGAGTTTTATTTTAAAACAGAAACAGATTTTGCCTTTTGTACTTCACATATTATACTAAACACACAACGTAAAAAAACCATATGCTTGGTTTTTTTTAATATTAAACACATTTATTTCTGAATTTTAAAATAAGAAAGGAGGAATTCTTGTTATTATTCTATAATAGAAAATTCCGTTTTGCAAAATATATATTTTTTTTATATTTATATTCATTAAATATGCATTTTATTAGCTTAAAGTTTCTCACGACTTTTAAACTTAAAATCCTTAAAATATTCAGGGAATAAATTTGCAATGTTTTCTTCACTTCGATTCCTTTTTGTTTAATGCGTGTGTAAATATTATTTCATAGGCGTATGCGCACACGTATTATTACTTATTTATAAAGCATGCTTGTTGACTTCATTTGAATAATAGAGTGAGTACTCACATTGTATCAATCAATGCTATTATTCATGCATACAGTGCAACTTTTAGTCTTTGTTTTTATTTATGACCTTGGTTTCTCAAAAAAATCAATATCTGTTGTTAGAGTATATATATATTTTTCGTTTCATTTGGCTTTCATGGTATGATTTTTTTAACAAGAGTCACTTGTTTTAAGTCATTGTTTAAATTTTTTAAAAGTGATTTAAAAATGAACCAATAATTTATTTCCTTTAACTAATTCAGTGTTTATTAATTTATTCAATATTAGCATATTAGTGAAAGCCATTTAAATATTACTGTTATATATTTATTTAATTTTAAATGTTTTTCAACATTTTAGTTGTTAATCAATAATATTTCCAACTTTTGAAATGTATTTAGAATATTTTCCTATTTCTGTTTGTTTATTTGAATTATGGGATAAAGTGTAAATAGGGGTACCTTCAGTTTTGTAAAATATTTGGCAGTAAATATTGGCGGTAAAATTTAATTTCTGGTAACCCTGCTATTTTTAATGTTTTAACTAATATTGTTTTAAGATTGCTACTTTGTTATTAAAGCTTTGGCGCTTATCTTGGTGTTAAAAAATACCCAAAATATCATGCACCCTAAAGTAAACGTTACCCGAAAAATAATCATGTAAGTTATCATTTTGTTCGTATAAATCAAATAATCAGGAACAAATAATTCTGATTTAAATACATTTATTAAAATTAAATGAGGGAATTTTAAAAGTACTAAATAAATTTTGTCGTGTGCTTCTTGTATTTTGAGATGCGAATATATCATTTCTATTAGAAAATAATAAATATTTGTAGATGGATATTTTTAAAAATTCGTCGACCAAGAAAATTGGTTTGTATTTCGTTAAATTGTCACTAAAATATTTCATATTGTTCATTAAGTAATCTCATATTGTTATATAACAATACTTTAAATTTATTTTAAAAAGAACGAAAAACCATTTAAACTGCAAATCTAAAAAACAAAGGGACTTAAATAAGATCATTCTACTAGGTAAGTCCCAAATGCTTTTCATTTTGTGCTGCAAAAGCTGAGAAATATTTATTCAAACTGAATTCTTGTTCAACGAAACACAAATGGTTTGCCAAAGTAATAAATACATGTTCGGGAAATAATTTTTTATTGTTGGCAAAAAATCCTTTTTAGCCATAAAGTGGTTGTTTATTTCGTTACAGTTTAGATCATGTGTATGTCACTTTATTTTACTTATAATTGGTCTGTGAGTTAAACAAATAATCGTTTTCACCAATAATATTGAATATACAATTTTGTCCACCCATCAAAAACAAGTAAATTTGTCAGTGTCTCTTCAATGAGCCGTTGGAAAGAAAATTTTGGATAATATCTCAGTGTGTTCTTGGTTATTTGATATAATATTGGAGATTTGTCTCTCGTGATACCACTATTAAAAAATAAATACTTATTAATTATTAAGTAAAGATAAATTTATTTCATGTAGCATGTAAAGCACATTAAATATTAATATTTGATTATTTATGCAAGCAATAAATATATCATCCATTTTATGGTTAGTTTAAATCGGCAAGGACGATTTAAATGTTTTCTTCCCTTATTTTATTTCGGTTGAAGGGATTTTATACAAGTACCAATTATAAATATTTGTAGTGTCAGAAAAAGATGTGATGAAAATAATATTTTATTTAAAAATAGCATTTTTTTCGGATTAAAATAAAATAATTGAAATAACGCAACTTCTTCCTCCCGCAAGTAATAATCCTTTACGAGAGGTCCAAGCTTGTTAAGAGTGCTGTAGAAACAACTAAGTTTTTTTTTTTGGACAGGCGTATGGAAAAGAAAGTAGCCTTAACAAGCGAGCATCCGCCGCGACGCGGCGCACCTTCCGCCTAGGAGGCTACCCTACAGTCAAAAGCTACAGCAGTCTCCGACTTTCCTACTGCGGGGAGATGTCCGTGGATCAGCGACCTCCAAATCCGTTTACTCACTCTTCACACAAATAAATTTCCTACGACGAAAATGTTGTATGCTCTGCGGTCACCGACGACGAATCTGTACTGCGACGTCTGCAGGAGTCACGGTGCGGATTCAGCTTCATCTTCCTCTCTTGCCTCCGAGTTGCCCTTCTTGGGGTGGATCGACTTCTTTCGGCCCGCCACCCCCACCCGCCGAGGATTAAAATATGAATGAAAAGAAGGGGTGCATCGTCGAATTGTGTTGCGCGGCGTTGAAAGAATCCCGAGAATCGCCCTCGCGATGATAGTGATTCAAACTGCGATGAAAGTGATGCTAACTGTGGATGGATAACAAATTTGTGGTTTGGATTACTAAGTTCAAAAGGAAAAAAAAATAGTGCTTGTGACGGTTGAAAGTTAAGGATTTTTTTTTATCGAATATATATTTTTTTTCTTCCTGAAGTATATTTAAAAAAAAACTTAAAAGTCTGCGACTATATGAATCTGATATTCGTAGTGGTTTCTTTGTTGTTGAAAGAGAGACTGACATTTGTTGTCAATCAGTTAAGCCTACCTGTCACTGTTTGTAGTTGCCTTCATGGAGTGCGTGAATTCTCCAATTACAGACAACGAATTAGGTATGTTTTATTATTATAAATCTCTAAATATGTCTCTAAATCTTAACAGCATTTTATTGCAAAGATGAGTATGCTTATTTTATTCCAATAATTGTATTATTTTAAATTGATGGATTCCTCTTCTTTCAGCCTAATATTCAAATCTTTTTTGTGCATCATACTATAAATTACTATTCACAAGTACTAGACAAAAATTTATTCGTGTATTAATCTAATTTTAAATAGCTACCAGTAAATTTCACAGTTCTTACTAGAGTTATCAATTGTTACAATAAAAAGGACAAAACTTTATTGTTTCAACATCATTTGCTTTTGGCACGATTTCAAAATCAAAAAGTTCCTCTGGGTAATTAAAATCAAATAAAATATAAAGTGAGATTAATGGTTTACTTATCAGAATTTTAAGATTCGAGTGTTATAATTCATTATTTTGTACATATTTAAACGCGAAAATTTACATAATATCACAGTTAATTACATTTGAAATTAACTGTGTTATTATTTAAATTTTTGCATAATTTTTTTATGATACATATATTTAAAAGTTTTAATTCGTTAAATTAAAGAAAAGGTTTTTATTTATTTATCTCATAACTGTTATAGGTTATTTAGCAATTTTTTAAAATGCAAAAATATTTTAATATTATTACACAATGTATAAATTATTGAAATTCATATTCATTTAAGAGATTTTATAAATTTATTATGTAATGGATGGCGTATCACTATTTAAGTGGATATATTTTAATGATTAGCTTAATAAATTAACTATTGATTTAGTTAATTTAATTGTAATAATTATATGAAGCAAATTAATTAGATAATATTTTCATATTTTAATTAATAATCTTTATAAATTTTTTTATTTTTGAATAACTTATATTAATGTTATTCATTGTAAATTATTTCTTAAAATCAAAAGCGTATAATGTGTATTGTTTTACACCATTTAATGAATGATTAATTTTTTCAAAAGAATTTTTATTTCTTAATTTTAAAATTCATAAAATTGATATTATAATAACACAAAACATTTTTTGAATAATCTTGTTACATTAAAAAGTTTCGTGCGTATAGACTCATATAAAAATCACAGTAATCTACCCTAAAAAAGCTTCACATTTTTTTTTCAATATTTTTCTGCAATTTATATTAAATTTAAATTATGTCCTACATTCAAATTTATGTTACATAATACATTCATCGGCAATATTTATAATGTAAAGTTTGTAAACCATTCCAGAAAATTCCATTTCACCTTAATTTAAAAAGAAAATAAGTTTTGCGGAATAATGTTATTTTTTTTAGTAATATATATCTTCTAAGAGACGTTTTTATTTTTCCTTTATCTTTATGACTTTATGGTTACTGACTATTATCTTAACACATTATACAAAAGTATTCATTTTAAACATGCAGTTACAGTTAAGTTTATGTTTATTTTTTATTTATATATCAATCTTGACAAAAATATTTTTTTGAAACATTTCATGTTCTGCATATTTAACTTGATGTAAAATAAATAATACTGTCATATATAATGCTGTTATAATTTTTATGAATAGGAATAATGTTTTTATAAATAAAAATATCGTGTTTTTGTTTTGGAACACAGGCTTAATAGCTTAAAAGAATAATGATATTTTCTTTCTCATGTATTTATTTATAAAAAATACGTAAAAAAGAAAGTATTTATTTATTAAAAAATACTATTTGTACGTTTTACTGAAGAGTTATAATGTGCCTTAGCAAGAATATTTTGCCTAATTTGAGCAAATAAAAGATTCTATATAAATTTAAAATAATATTTTTTCTCTTTTATTATGTGTTTCTCCATCTACGATTGCAGGAAACATTCCAAAATGTTCTATAAAAATATGAATTTGTTGTAATTATCGACACTTGTGGCACCAAGTGATAATAATTTTTTTATTAAGATTTTTTATCTATTGAAATGTGTAATGTTTGCAAAATTAATAATTGTTCTTTTATGAAACGTTTTTCGAATCTTGTTTACATTAAAAAGCTTCATACTCGTGTTGGAATCATATTTTTGTGCTTCAAAATATCTTAACACTTTTTTTCTTTTTTTTTTTTATCTTTTCCTACTATTTTATCTTATCAACAGGAAAAATAAAAACGTAAATTTCTTGGGTGTAAAATTAATAAGTAATTGAATAACTTCGTTTTAAAGTTTATTTAAGTTTGAGGCGTTTCATATGTATTTGTGTATTCTGACTTTAACAATTATGTCCCCTACTGCAGTATTTTTAGTCCAAATCTGGTAATTCTTACCATAATACAATTTTTCTGACTGTTGTTGGTAATCATTGTAGGTCTGAGGAATTCATTGCCACTTTGGTAATTTATTATATCATTTTAATTTCTTTTTCATGCTTGGTTAATATGGTACGTGATTATAAATTAATAGAATGGATTATAGATTAATAGTACGTTTAATAGAATGGTCTTAAGTGTAAAATACCGTTTATCGTGGTAATTATTTTTATAGAGGATAATAGTTTGAATCTTTTGAGCCTTCGTTACAGTCAAGACATGAGATTGAAAAACAAAATTCTTAGGTAGGTTGCTTTAACATGATTTGTTCTAGATAAAAAAAAGATACCCTGCTTTATTTGATTAAATCGATTTGATCCTATGTCTCTAACCTCAACATAAATTATTTGTATTTTTACTTGCTCCTATTTCTTTAGTGGATCTTCAAAGCTTATTGTCCTCTAGTCATCATTGAGTTTATTGTTCAATTTTACTAAGGTTCCCCATGATTGATTCTTACTCTTAAATTGGCAATTTTTCATGATCCTTAGTTTTTTTTTTTTGGCATGCAATCATTCGCATATGTAGCCCAGTCATTCACTGAAATTATAATTTAAACAATCGCAACGATTGAAATCGTTCCAACAATGATATTTTACTTCCAATTTTTCCCAAATCGGGTCCTGAAGCAATTATATTATTTTTGAGCAATGGATCTAACTGCTCTTATCCAAAAATGAACAAAACTGCACTTGTATACCAGTAACTCTAGATGTATTGTAATTCTGTGCACTGTGTAACACCAAATATTTTCATGTGATTAAAGTTTAAAAATGGCCAAAATATAACTCAAGAAATTTCATCTGTCATGAAGTTTTAATCATTTTCTATTGTTTTATACATAAACTTATTTCTTCAGAATTTTATTCAGAAAAATACACTAGTAAACAGTTTTTGTAAAACAATTCATTTCATTTTTTTACTTTGTTGCAAAAATCTACAATCTTATTCAAATATGAAATAATCAGGAAATTTATTTATGCTTTCATAGCACTTGAAAAGTTATAAGTTAAAAATTTAAAGTAATGTTACCAATTCTTGGGTAATCCATCTAGATTCATAATTATGCATTTCTGTTAAACTTCCTTTGAATTCAACTAACAAGAAATTCAAATTATTCCTTCTAATTTATTTTCTATTATACAATAATTTTTACATTAAAGAATGCTTTCGCACTTCGACAATATTATCAACATACTTAATGTGAAGCAAATTGTTAGATAGCTGTATCTGTTGTTAAATATTACCTGTTTGGAGTACTAAAACTATTTTTATTTTGCTATTGTTATGCTTCAGCTTAATTTATCCTGTTTTCTTTTAACATTGATATTTTTTAAACCTGGTATTCGTATTTTAGCAAATAGGAACAAGTTGATGTTGTGTTTTTTTCCCCAACTGGCTGTAACCGTAACTGATCATGCACATTAAATACAATTACGATTACAAAATGCCCTTAAATATTGATTGCATATTTTTACATATATGTATTGTAACAATAATACTTACTAAAAATGTTAAACTCTGATAGTGAGAAATAAAATATATCAAAACATTTTTTTTTAACTTAGCATTTATCATAAAAATGTAGTTGATTAATGACAATAGATGTTACTTTTAAATTTGCAGTTTTCTACTAGTGGCTCTAATTTATTTTAATATTTGGCCCCATTTTGTAAATAGTACCATACATGTAATTGACTTTACAAATTTAAGAATACATTAAAATATTATTAGAAAAAGCATAGCGAATAAGTATAATTGTTATGCTTTTCTTCATTTATTTAACTTTATAGATGTTCATTATTTTTGTAAAAGGCCTTTCTCTATTACGACAAATTTTTCCTAATTTAAACAATTAAAGTTATTAATAAACTGTGGTTCTTGTCTTGTCTCCGAATTTTTTATATTAAAATAATTTTCATATCATAATATTTCAATTAATTATTCTGATTGAATTCTTGCACAAATTTTAATTACTTTTTGTGCACAAGTTTTAATGTTTGTTTTAAAAAGATTTCAGAATTTTATAATGAAAATAGTTTTTTAATGATGATTTCTGAAATTATCGCATTTATTGAAAACTTTCAAATGGAAGTTATCCGAAAACTCACAAGTGTTACTACAACAGGTTATAAAGCACTGTATTAATTCTGAATTCGTATACACGCATAGCTCTAATATTTATTAACATATATTAAACAATATAATTAATTATTATTGTAATATATAAAGTAATCAGCTATTAATGATGAGATATTTGATTTTTTAGAACTTACTATTAAAATCTTTTTTAATATTTTCATTTATAATTTTAAACAGTTTAGATTAAATTGCTTAGAGATTTTAGGAATTCAAAATTATTTTTTTAAGATCCAGAGAATTGAATTTGAATTTGGTAGGACATTTCTACATTTTTTAATCATT
>JAPDSC010086582.1:85285-100777 GCA_026290005.1 Latrodectus geometricus | reverse complement strand
GTATATATATATATATATATATATATATATATATATATATATATGTAATTTCTTCAGTAAACAAGAAGTGTTTAAGATACGTTAGAAGATTTTACAGGCATTTAATTTATTAATACTGTAATTATTTGAATTATTAAAAACTAAATCAGTTGTTTTATTTATAATAATTTTCACATCTACGTAAAAAAAATTATTATTATGAAACTTTTAAAAGCAGCTCTATATTATCATTACAAAAACTTAATCAAACATGAATGTTTCTGTTCTTTAATAACTTGATTTTAATTTTAAACATTGAAATTTAGTTTACATATATGCATGTTCTTATACTTTTACAAAATCTATAAAGCGTCTTAATTTAGACAATTTTAATCATAATTAAGAAATTATTTTAGCATTATTAATTAAAAATCTAAATATAAATTTACTAATTATTATTAAAAGAGCTTTTGATTTGTTCGTAAATATGCTTTACTAAATTATATATTTTTATAAACTTTATCTGAAAATATATTAACTTAAAATTAATCTTTGATTTAAAATGTTCAACATTTTCTTATTAGAAATATATATCTATGACTAAAGATTGCCTAAAATCATGGAACTCATCAATTTTCAAACACACTGTATTTCTGTACTAGTGTATTTCGACTTAAAAATTTCTACTTTTAACTTAAATATAATTTATTTTGATTAAATATTTAATATTTGATATTTATTAAGAATATGTTTACATGATGCAGTCCTTTCTTATATTCTTAATTAAATTTCATTAAATAAACCTGTTCATTCAAACAGAAGTTTGAAGTCGGATTTCAATTATATGAAAGGAGTAATCAATACAACGAGCTTGTAATACCGCGTGCAGTCTTAATTAGTTCCTTGTATATTGAAAATATTTTCAATTCTGATTTGCCCTTTCATATATATTATTAATGATCATTAATATTTTAATGCAGTTTCGTTCAGGATATAAATTCGGTTGTTTGTTGGAATTGTGGAAATTGGATTGACCTTTTTATTTTTACAATAATTGCTGGACATGTTTGAATTTTAAAGTTATATGTGTGCAATTTGAGAAATTAAACTTTTGTTTTTCGATTCTAGGAGAAATATTACATTGGTAACCATAACGTGAATTGTGAAGTAATTATTTTAATTGTGTTCGAAAATTTGCATAATTAGTTAAAATTGTACTTTAATTGATTGAAATGAGACTCAAATTTTTCATGTTTGCTCAGTTTAAGTATTTATACCTGATTCAGTTTTTTTCGTCAGAGATGGTGATTTAATATCAATAATAAGTTTAATATCAATGAATATGATAGAATTCATTTACTTTTATATTCATTAATATTACAGAATTCATTAATGATGTTATATTTATTTATGATCATTTCCACAGTTTTAAAATTAATTAAGAGTAACAATTTTATAATACTCAATAGAATGTTTATAAACTTTGTATAAATTAAATCTATTGAATATAATAAATTCTTAATCATTCTCTAGTGTTTTTTATGCCATGTATGAACAAAACCTTTTTTTAAAATAGTTTTCTAATACATAAATAACAACAAATAACAATTTCTAATACATAAGTAAATATTTAATGTATACAAATTTTAATAATAATATATCGATCATTCATTGTTTCAATATTGTTATTATTACATAATTTTAAGACTATGATAACATATTCATTAGTAAATCTAATAAAATTTTATTAATCAAGTGTCGGTTTGAATGCAAAAAAGCAGAATTATTTAATTATTTTATTGAAGAAATTAATTTTTTAATTTACAAAAACTGAATGATTTTTAAATTCATGGATGTTCATATTAATCATTGCGTATTTTAAATTCTTCAAATGCATATTTATGTTAGTTTGCTCTCTTCTTATAATTATTTTTAATGATTTTTTAAACCCGCTTATCCTATGTCGACTTGCAATTCAATTCTATAAATAATTGTGAGTTTATTTGCATTTAAATTGTGTTGGTTTTTTATATAATTTAAAATTTCAAATATGGTTGTAAAATTATGTTATTTTCCTTGGGGAAAAAACTATCATTGTCTATCAGCGTTGCTTGTATTTTATCCAATTACATTCATTAATAACTATATATATTTACAGATACATTTTAAGCAAAATACACCTGTCAGAGTTTTCGGTTACTTCAAAGTGATGAACTTGTTTAAATTAATTTAGAAAGAAAACAACTTTTTGAGTTTTAAAGAAATTAAATTATCATTTTTTCTATGCGTTTTTCATTGTAATATTTAAAGGAGTTTTCACTCAAGAATCTAAAGTTGTAATAAATGAAGTCTATTCTCTTGAATTAGATTTTAAATATTTATTTCGAAAAACTTCAGGCTTCAAATCACGTAACTAAAAGTTTTAGTGCAACTTTAACAATTCTTCTAATTCATTATAATGATTTATCGATTGAATTTATGCTAAAGTTGTTTCAACTGAGCTTGCTTAACTGTAACCTAGTTTTGACTGAAAACCATTGAAATATTTGCTGCCTTTCAATTTTTATCTCATCTCCATAACTTAGTGACTTTTTCTTGCTATTTAGTTTATTGATATTCTTTTATATTATAATTAAGTTTTCGCGCAACAATGACTTGTTCACTCTTTGTACAAAAATGAACACCGTGGGAAGGAAATATTCCAACGAGATTAAATTACTAGAATATTTATTTTTAAGAGATACAGCTGAAAATTTCGTTAACTTTAATGTGTCAAAAAATTAGATATTACTTTAAAAGTAATAAAAAAAATCAATATTTGTTTCGATGTTTTTACTAATATAATAAATTTAATATTCATTCAAATAAAAATGTTAGTTTCTTACGTGTTGAAATAGATGTGTTTTGTACTGCATCTATTTCAATTACAATAATTTTTTTATTTTGGAACAATAATGTCATATTTTATTAATGTTTTATTTACAATAATGTTTTACCACATCAATCACAACATAGTGTACTTTTACAAAAACTATCAAGCATTACAATATTTTTTTTTTCAAAATTAAATTTTGAAGGAATTTGTACAGTGTATGTAGCTAAAATTGTTATAAGATTTATCAAAGATAAAACAATACAACCGATAGTATATACGAAAATAATGATGGAAATATACTAAAGAAATTATTTTGATAGCATAATTATACACTTTGAGGAAAGCCAATGCTGAAAGTTGTAACCTGTTGAGAAAACTAAAAAAGGAATAAGAATAACGAATTAGAACAAGAAACCTGGAAGAAAGTTCTGTGGAACTTTATGTTTGGGAAAAGCAAAACCCAATAATGGTTTATGACTGAGGAAAAAAGCAATATTGTTAACAGAACATTGTATACATTTTTTGGTTGACAGAAGACTGACTTATTTGAAGCAAAGTAAACAACATGGTGTTCCATGTATCTGCTTTCTTTGTCAATCATCCCTTTTAAACATTACTAAATTAGCATGTATTCATTTATATTTCAATAATCACTAATCATCAAACCATACTTGCTTCATTTAGCACGGAAATTACCATGGTAGGTCAAAATACCATTGCATCATAAATCTATTGGTATTTTACTCTCTCTCTATTTTATATTCATCTGATTCGATTCAAGTAACTGTAACTGTTATCGTGCAAAATATTTATCTTTTTTAAAAGGAGTCATGGTAATAATGCAGTTATATTAAATTGTCTGGATGTGGGTGCGTTTAAATCACTTTTCTTGGTGATGTTTTATGCCTCAATTAATTCTATATCGGATTAATTTCATTTTCAAAATACTGGCAGTGGAAAACAATTGAGGAACGAATGTTTCCTGAAGATAATAGCTGCTTTTCGAACAAAAAAAAAGTGGTATTAAGTTCTTTTTTTTCTCCCTCATGGTCTTCAGTAGGGTAATTACATTCGTTCCTGTTACCCGGATGCTCCTTTGATTGCATTCGACGATCCCTATTTCAATTCCTGTCCGTCCTTATGCCTCTCATTGTGTATTCACTTCGGAGGAAGTATCGATTACCGATACGTGCCCATTGGTAAGTGTATTTCTCCCGCATAATGAACGTTGATTATAAGTTCTGCTTCGTATAGCAGTGTAATCGAAATATTAATTATCCTTCTAGGGGCAAGAGCGAAATACAGTAGTTTTCTCTGCTCGTAGTCTCTTATTTAACCTCGGTCTCTATTGGTGACGACATCCTGAAGTATTCAGGATTGTTTATAAAACTTTTCCAAGTGTATAATGAAACTCCTGAATGACCCACATTAAGTTGGAGTTGGAGTTTTGGCGCTGAAAAATAACAATGGATTAAACCTGCAATGAAAAAAGGAGATTTTGATGAATTGCAACTGGTGCATTAATTAATGGAATATATATTTTAAACTATTACAGAAATTTTCAGTCAATCATCTTTTTATACTACATTTTGTGTATGTGATAGGAGTTATATGCATTCAAATTTTTTTAGCTTTTACACTATTTGTTGCTATATTGTTGAATGCTTAAGTAATTCTGGTCACCATTTTTATAATATTGATCAGACATCGGCAACCCACGCCACATGTGCCACACTTGGTTCGTGGTACATTTTTCAGTAACACTTTATTTTCACTCGGTGTACCATTTTATTTATGACTGAAATATTAAATAAAGTGGTACAGAGACAAGGTTCACTTTAAATTAATTTTATTTTTGATAAAACTGCATTGAAGGAATTCTTATGCTGTTTTTTTTTTTTCTTTCAATAAATACATTTAAAAATACCTAATATACACGTATAATTTCTAATCTTTTATTCATATTGTTATATTATTTTAGAAATTGTTATATTTTATGCCATTGTTTTTACGGTAGTAAATATCTTTAAATGAGGCTTAATTAATATAAAACTGAAATTTTTTCATTCCTATCTCTATTCCCTAACTGCATATATTGTCTTGGATATCGAATTATTTCTAATATTTCCTACTAATGGGGCAATTTTAATCATATCGGTAGATTGGGTTGGTACGGCCCAAATGCAAGGTGACGGATCTTTGATGTAAAACGCTGAAAAAAATTGGGAAACAAAAAAAAAAGATGAAATTTATCGTGATGTTATTTTTCAAGGTAAAAATTTCAGTAATTATATATAAGTTACAAAAAAAAACGCATTGTTTGGAATTGGTACTAGAGGTTTAATCAGACATATAATTCCCTCGAACAGCTTTGTCTGTTGCATGCATTTTCCGTAGATCCAGCGAGGTTATGGGAAAAACTTTGAAGAATATTATATTATTCTTGAAGAGATGCTATATCTTTGACTTCCAAGTAAGAAAACGGAACCTTATGTGTACCTTTCAGAAGTGTACTTGCTTTCCCAAATGTGTTCGATCGGTGGATTTGGGTAGGAGAGAGCAGCAACATACTCCCCTGTATCTGTCCAATAGTTATATTACCGGTTGTATGGAAGCTGCTATGTTGGAATCTTCGTAATTTCAAAGCAGTAACCAAGCATAAGAGACCCCAAAGCTTTTGAGGTCACTGCAATTGATGTTATTCCATTTGGAAGTCATTGTGACCATGACCTAATTAACATGCTCCATCATCTTTGTGAATGCAACAGATCTTCAGTTAAATCGTCATTCGAAATCATTATTTTTCCTATATTGAGAATGACCACCTAATAACCCGGCCCCAGCGGCCATTTGGGTAGGAGTGCATGATGGCACTTTGTGTGTTATATTGTTTTATCTTCAGACATATTCTCCATAGCATGAAGTACAGGAGCGAGGGTTGCACTCTTAGGGCGGAGTTTCTGTGTACAAGCACTTACCTCCTAATCGAAATAACCTCCTAATCGAATAAAAATTCGTAACTAAGCCAAGCAATAAAACGAGAAAATTTTAATGGAAATAAAGTTTTTAATATGAACATGAAAAAGGGGGGAATCAACATGAAAAACATAAACATGAACAAAAAGGAATCATGCTCAGACGCTTCATTTGGTTATGACCAATGATTATGTATTTATTGAAGAAATATAGCTAACGGAGTTACAACTTATGTACAACCGGTATACCAGTTAAATATTTATTAAACAATTTCTTAATTAACATAATTAAAAACAATCATGACCCAATATTAAGTGAAGTTACAATCTTTTCGCGGATAAAAAAATGCAACAGAATTCATGTAAGTCCAGAAAAGTCAGGTTCTGCATGTGCAACAGTTCTTACAAGCTTTGTTTTCACCCCAAAAGATGTAAGCAAACACGTAAACTAAAATAATCCAGTGTCATATGCAAAGCATCCTCTGACTCCTCCCATCATGTCTGCGATTGGTTCCTCCAATGTATGAAGTATAGCATCATCATACATTAAAAATAGGAATCACCTATAGAACTAATATGTAAAGTAAGGCGATTTTTGTATCCCAACGGAAGATCTTTGGGCCATCCTATTATTATTATTATGAATGGCATTTATGCGTTTGAATACACATACTGATACCAGCAACTTTTTTAACAAATTTTTGTTTCGAATACTTTTTTCCATCGTCAATGTCAAAACTGATCTGGTTTCACACACCAAACTCTGCTAAGGTTCGTCAGTTAACAGAATTTGAAACCAGTCACCTAATATCTTATATTGGTGTTTAACAGCCCAACTTCACACCGATCGTTGTCTAAAATCAGATACAGTAGTTTACGTGCATAGAGATTATCCTGATGAAACCTATTTTGGATTATCTGGTTTGGAAAATCCGTTTTGGCTAAGGAAGCTGCTTTTGAATTTAAGTAGCATTGTCCTGTCTCAGTCTGGGTCATGCTTGCACCGCTATGTATGTATGTAGTTGCATCTGAAAACTTGTCCTTTTCGATGTCTAATACTTCTTTATTCCTTGGTATCAATTCCTTTAATTTTTATCTCCTGGTTAAATCTTAACTTCTACATCAAATCCTTGCTACAGCAACAGCATTCTTTTATAGCTTTTGGATTTAAATTTCTTGATAATATGTCAAAGCATGTGGGTTTTCTGAAAAAATCATACTTTCGTAGTTTCTGTCAAAACAAAAGCTATTTAACTTCGAAATTGTAGATTTGAAGAACACGGGAGCTTTTATTAAACCATGGCCTAAACTTCAGCTCTTTTAGGGTTTT
Organism: Latrodectus geometricus; assembly: GCA_026290005.1. Lineage (NCBI taxonomy): Eukaryota > Metazoa > Arthropoda > Arachnida > Araneae > Theridiidae > Latrodectus > Latrodectus geometricus. The sequence goes on along the minus strand of JAPDSC010086582.1, from coordinate 93,618 downwards.
TATGTCATAAACGTTGTTTTATACACTACTGGCCATTAAAATTGCTACACCAGGAAGAAAGGCAGATAACAAAATGATATTTATTGGACAAATATATTATACTAGAAATAACAAGTGATTAAATTTTCAAAAACTTTTGGTTGGATAGATCCTGAGAAATCAGTACCCAGAACAACCACCTCTGGCAGTAATAACAGCAGCTATACGCCTGGGCATTGAGTCAAACAGAGATTGGATTGCATGTACAGGTACAGATGCCCATGCAGCTTCAACACGATGCTACAGTTCATCAACCGTAGTGACTGGCGTTTGGTGACGAGCCAGTCGCTAGCAATTTCAATGGCCAGTAGTGTATATGGTAATTTCTATAACTGTTTTTTACTATGCTTTAAATTATGTTTTATTTGAACTTATCGATGTAATTAGTTCATAAAACCATATGCCCCCTTATCCCTTATTTTTTTGTAAATTTGTATGCATGTAATAAATAATATATATATATATATATATATATATATATATATATATATATATATACCTATGAGTTGTATGTGTTGAACTTATGTAAATTTATCTCAACAGTTGAATGATATTAATTATACGTTTCATCATTTTATTATATTTATGGATTTTTTTCTAGAATCTAGGTAATCATGACTCACTCATAATAAAAATAGGTAACTCAATACTCTAATTAAAATATTGTTGGCTAACTAGGAAAGTTTTATTATTTTTATGCAAACGGAAAACAAATAAAAAACATCCCCAATGTGCAAAATTTCTCATTATGTAATTAAAATATAAAAAAACGTTGTAGAATCAAATACAGTAAAATTCAATTTTTAACAAAAGAGGTTCAATTGTTGAAATAAATAACTAAAAGGAACATTTCACAACATAATGGTTTGTAAACTTGCATAAAAAAATTTTTCTTCCTCGATCTCAATTTAAACTAAGTTTATGTTAGTTTTTTATTTTATCCTTCAGATAATCTTAAATAATACATTATCTGACACAAACTTTTGTTTTTAAGCTTTTGCATAATTTGATAATACATGTATTCTTTCGCATAAAATAACTTAAATTCTAGTTATTTATGTAAAAAATAACAGATTCTATTATCTTGGATTCCCAATTAATTACTGAGAAAAATGTTACGAGAAAATTTTTTATATGTGAGAAATTTTTCTTCTATTTGTTGGAATCGAACTGTAATTTGTTTCGAATTAATTAAAATATTTCTTATTGAGTGCAATATTTCATCCTTGAATTTTGTCATTTTTGCTTTCAAGTTTTCTTTTCGAGCGAAAATAATTATTTTCACAAATTAGATTCAATAAATATTGGTTTCCTTTATTTTTTCTTACTCAACAATTTCCTTCCTTTTCTCTTGCATTTGATGAAAATGGCTGAGAGTATTTTTATTAAAAAATAATGTTTTTATTGAAAAATATATTTTTGTTGTGATTGCTTTATATATTTTTGATATTTATTATTATATTTTTCGCTAAAAAAAGTAATTTTCTTCATAGTATTAGAATTATTATTTGAATTTTCAATAATTAATTTGTTGAAAATCGGAAGATCTTATTTAAAATCCTGTTATAGTTTACTTGGGTTAAAATTTATAGTGTATACTTCTTTGTAGTAGAGTTGATTCATTGATAAGTAATATCAATGAATTTTAACATTTATTAATTTTCTTACTTCAGTTTTATCAAATCTAGTAACGACTTATTTAAAATAGATAAATAAACAAAAATGTGAAAACATATATATTTTTTTATCTTAGATTTTTTCATCGATAAGTTTCTTATAAATAAATAATTACATTTTTCTTTTTCGGATTTTTTTATGTTAAATATACAATTTTAAGAAAGGGAGAAAGATTATGCATATAATCTTCTTTTACTTTTATTTATTATTTATTTATATTTATTCTTTTACTTTTATTTTATTTTATATTTATTATTTTGCATTGGTTTAATATTATATGCAATCATTTCTTGGAAAAATAAATTATATTTTAAACAGGGCTTAAGAATTATATATATTTACCAAATCCTGTTTTCGAAAAACAAATCATAGAAACGGGATTGCATATTATTAGCTAGTGAATATTCCGAAAAGACTAAAAATAAAATTTCTAAGAATAGCAAATATAATTGTACTGGACAATAAATATAAATCTCGTGACCTTATAATTTTAAAACAATGCGTTAATGTGTGTAAGCAATGTTCTTTATAATAATATTAACAATTTTTGTATAATTCATTTCTGTGATTATTATTAGGAAATGAATCTTGCAGAATATTTCAACGTGAATGCCCAAGCCACGACTGAATATTTGATTCTTAATATTAAAAACCATTTAATATAAAAAATGTGCATGCGTACATAGTTTGTGTGTGCAATGTATTGAAATTATGAAGCAATGGTACTGAGATGTGCATGCATTGTTGAACTTTAGTTGATGATTAATAGACAGTTTTTCTTTTTTTTATATATATGCAAATGATAAAAAATAGAAAAAAAAATCGATTCAATTTATTATTGGAAATAAGCATCGTAAGTAGAAAAAAATCACGTATATGCTATTGCAGACTACCAATAAAAAGACTTCATCATCGTTTAAAAAATATATTCTGCGATAAAATTAGGAATGCGAAAATTATCGAAACTGGCCAACTGATATTTTCGTTAACAATTATTGTCAACATACAGTGTTTTAAATCTTTTAAATGAGGTACAAGCTATGCTACTCAGCAGATTATTGCTGAATGTAAATTAAGCGTAGGAAATATATAACATAATGAATATGAAGCTATAATATAATAAATATAGTATACGACTTAGCAATTTTCTTTTGAAAGCTTTTCCTAAATGGATTAAGACGTCTAGTGGATGGCTGGACGACTATATTAACATGATGTTTAACCATCAGTTTACCAGGAATAAAAACTAAAAAGGTTTGTCTATCCTATATATTCCCGTATCACTCTGTTTTTCCAGGATTATTCTCATTTGGTGAGGGCATATTGTGATTGCATTGTAAACGCGAGATTTCCTTATTAGTCAATATTCAATTATCTGCCGTACTACTGGAAGTAGAAGCGAAATTCTTCTTGAAAAAAAATTCTTCTTTGTAATATATGTTGCTGATTGGTTGTTTTACAATTTCCTTTTTTATATTTTTAATTTATAATCGCTTGGGTTTTCGTATCAACAACTTGTGAGTTCGGAAACTACTATAAGCTTTAAGTCCCAATCAAATTATGCCTCTTGTATAAAAAAAAATAACTGTTGAACAATAAGCAACCATTATTAGTAATAGATGATGATGATTGGCACGTTGTCAAATATGCTCAGTCACAAATTAAACCACAAAATTCAATCTGAATTTTAAATTCTTTTGGAATAGAAAAAACTACTACAGCACGGATTGTTATATAATGTGTGTGTGTGTATTCTCTCTCTCTCTCTCTCTCTCTCCTTTCTTATAAGACTTTACTTGGTACTTGCAAGTTTGATCATTTCTTTACGTTTCCTACACAGTAAACACTCATTTTTTACAAACTAGTAGGGAGAAAATATTTCTTAAAATCGAAAGTTCGTAAAATAGAAAAATAATTTTTCACTTTGAAAAATTAATTTCTTTTACCTAACTCTTAACTCTTTATAAATAAAGTACTATCAGAAAAAATGAACTATTTAAGAAGCATGAAAAATACAATTCGTAATATAATAACAATTCCTACTTTCGTTTCATTGATGAAAAAACTGTTATAGTAATGACTATTTTCTGTTTCAAATATATTTCTTCCATATAATAAAGCATTCCATTGCTGTTTTTATCAAAAAATGCTTTAATCTTGTTAGTGGTTCATCTACATGTTTTGCAGATGGTTGTGTCAACCTCCCATGACACCCATTTCCAGTGGATACCCTCTCACGTGGGTCTACTTGGTAACGGTACCCTCTCACGTGGGTCTAGTTGGCTAAGGAGGGTACTTCCCTACCAGCCTCTTCAAATCTGGCCCTCACTTACTCAGAATTATTTTCTACCCGCAAAAACACTGTCAATAACGCCTGGCTTGTCCCACCAAATCACGTTTGGTACCCCCGTCCCAGTGGTGCCCTTGACTTTCAGAGCACACGTGCCGACCAAGCCGTAATCAGTAGATTTATCAGTGGGCACACTAAGGGCCTCACTTTTAGCAGGCGTTCCAAACTTTTCCCAACCTGCAAAAAATGTTACTCCAACGAGGCTAGTCCTCAACATATTCTTGTTTGCCTCGATTTTACCATGGAAGAGTTTCTTGAGAGACCTCTCCTATTCCTCGATTTTTTTGAGGGTATATGAACTTATGGATCTGGTGTAGCTCCGCTACCCCAGATGGGATTGGAAACAACAACAACAGATGGTTGTTGCACCAGCATGCTTCTGTGTAAGATAAATTAAAGATTAAACTATACAATTTTTTACCAATAAGACGAAATCAAGAAAAATAATATAATATAATACAAATATGAATAGGGAAAAGGCTTAGGGACCACGTCTTCATTAGGAGGGAGATAATCAACTATGCAAAAGGACACTCTTTTTCCGACAGGCACGAAAGAATCGAAAGACCATCTCCCTCCTGGTGAAGACGTGGTCCCTATGCCTTTTCCCTATTCATATTTGTATTATATTATATTGTTTTTCTTGATTTCGTCTTATTGGTATTAAATTGTATAGGTTAATCTTTAATTTATCTTAATCTTCAAATTACATTTTATTTTATTTACATCAGCATTACTCTCAATAGCTGCTTTTGCGTAGTATGTTTGTTGGTAGACATTGTATTTGCTTTATATTTTCTATACATTTTATTTACTGCTTTATATTATATTATATTATGTTATATATTCATATATATATATATATATATATGTATAAGATTGTTATTTTATATGTATATATATATATATATGTTTATATTGATTTGTGTTAACATTTACCAGTATTATTGTGAACGTAATTAAATATTTTATACTTGTTCAATAATTAAAGATTTATTAATTTCTACTCTATTTTAACTTTTTCTGATGTACTGCCATATAAAATAACAATCTTTTTCTCTAAATAATCTACTGAAAAGAAATAAGTACTAGTACAAATATCTTTCTATCCTATTTATTCCAATAAGCTAGACTTATATAAGAAATATGGATAAGACTTTATACTTTATTCAGATAAAAAAAAATTGTATCTTTAATAAAAATATTTATGTATCTCATTGATCATATAATTTTCTCTGCAAAATATTTGTCTAATTTGTCCATCTATTCGAAACTTCTTTCTATTGAAAATTTATTCTTAAAATTTCTTTCATTCATATTAATTGAGTATAGTTCTTTTTTACTTGAATAACACATTTAAATATTTTCCATTTCCCATAAATTTTGACGTCATTAAAAGAATACTTATCCATAATTTTCTTACTCCAATTATTTAATCATTATGTTTATTTAATATGTGTGTGATAAAATTTTCTCAGACATTAGTCGAATATAAACTGATAAATTATTTAACACTGTTTTATACTATTTATTATTTTTGTAAATAATAAATAACTTTTGAAAGAAAGTTTATCCTTTAACGAAATACCAAAAAAGAATGTTGCGAAATTTTTCGCTTTTGCTAGATAAATAAACTAATCTTTCTTAGATTATTTACAAAATGTAAAAAAGTAAGTCTCCTTTTTTATCAACTACTTTTAAAAAAATTTTTTATAAAATACCGGGAATAATAATTATTTTAAAAAAGTGCAAGAAATTCTCCGTCGTATTAAAGCAAAATCATTTGGCCGTAATAATTAAGAGAATAAAAAGTTCCATGAAAAAGAATTAAGTAGGAAGAAAAAGTAACGTACAACATTCTCTTGCTAGTTCCAGATATTTCATTTTAATCATTGATTTTTACCTGTCAAAACCATCCAAGCAAAAAGTAATGTGAAAATAAAGTGACAGGAAATACGTTTTCCTAAATATAGTTTCTTTTTTTGTATAAAAAGTTTTTAAGAATAGCTTGTAATTTAATGAAGAATGTTCTAAATGTTATAATCGTATATTTTGTTCCCACGAAAGTTTAGGAACGAAATTTGAAAGAAATCAAACTCAGAAAAGGAAAGGAAATTTTTTTTTTACTTTTAAATAGAGTAAATTAAACTGCAACATTAATGCAAATTTATCAATTTTTCTTATTAAATAATGTTTATTCTTAGAATACTATAAAAGTACATTGCAAATGAAAATTGTGATGAACTTTCATTTGATACTTCAAATTAAATTTTATATTTATCATATTTTTTTCGTATTTTAATAAAGTTTTAATTGTTACGAAAATGGGGTAAACTTTGTATCCGATAACACACAAATGAAAGGCTGAAAAAGTGTTCCGAATCACTTAAAAAAACTCATCCTGGAATTTAGTGTCTACAAATTTTAAATTTTAATTACTTATCAAACACATTAAATGCGTTTATTTTTCAGTTACTATGTTGTAAAAAGCTTTTATTGAAACCTCGAGAAAAGCTGAATAAGCTAAAGCTGAATTGTTCCGAAAGAGTTCGATAAAAATTTCCTGTATTAACTTTTTTTATAATCCTATAAAAAGACTGGAATCTCATTTCGAGAGAGTTTCTGTTTTACTTTGGTTTTATACTTTTATAGATGTACCTATCACAACTCTCTAAGCTTTTCTCTTAATAGAATAATCTTAAAAACATCTTCGAAGTATACACAACTTGCAGTATGTTTTTATGCGCATTTTTGAAATTTATTAAATCGCATCATTTTTAAGTATGGATGTAGTTTATTTATAAAAATAAGCAGTTTATATATGAAAGTTTTTTGTTTTGCTTATAATGAATGATTTTAATACTATTTAAGTTAATTCCATAGTTTATTTTGCTATGCATTTTTATGTTTGCTATGCATAAAGTTATTTATAATCGATGCATTTCTTTCTAAACTGTAAAAATAATTTGTACAAAATCAAAATTTGCAGAGTTTTACTTTCTACTTAAATGCTCATAGGTAAAGTTTATTAATGCGTTCCCAAAATATATTGTATCAAACGAGAAGAAATATATATCCAGTATAATATATGTGAATACTCTTTTTTTAAAAAAATTCTGAACAATACATTTATTTTAGAAAAATAAAGGAATTAAATCACCAAAATTGCATTTACCTAAAAAAGGTGTTTGGCCTAGTTTCATTATTTAAGCTACGAAGCACAATTTACAACGCAATATATATAAAGACTAGTAATTGTTTAAATAATCAACTAATGATAATGTTTAAAAAATCAAATATCGCAATTTTGTATACTAAAATTAATGCATTGTTCAAATTGATGAACCTGAAATCAATACTGTTCATTCGTTAACGTTGATGAAATTCAGGTCCAATGACCAAGCAGGTCTCATGTCTTAAATTACTTGATATTAAACTAAAAGATAGTTTATTATTCGTGAAGTTAATAAAATTCAGTAATAAATAAAAATATCATTTTAAAAACGCATGACAGTATATGTTGAAGACATAAGAGAATTACATGCGGATTAGGACTACATGAGATTAGGATTAGGACATTACATGGCATTAAAACGTTACATGAGGCAGCACATGCTGACAAAAACATGACAGCATATTTTGAAAACATAAGAGAATTACATGGGAATTAGGACTACATGAGATTAAGATTAGGACATTGCATGGCATTAAAACGTTACATGAGGCAGCACATGCTGACAAAAACAGCATATGTTGAGGACATAAGAGAATGACATGAGGATTAGGACTACATGAGATTAGGATTAAGACATTATATGGTATTAGAATGTTACATGAGGCAGCGCATGCTGAGGAAATTAAAAATTAAATAAAAAACAAAATAATAAAGAATTAGTGCACGTGAAATGGCAACAATAAGTCATTAAATTCATACTTAAAAATACATTTCTTACGTTTGCAGTAGCTGTCGAATGTACTAAACATTCTGGTTATATTCCAGAAAATTATGATTTTAAATTTGGTAATCAACTCAAATGTAAAATCAGAATTATTTTCAAAATAGCTTTTTTCCAATTTTTTTATAAAAATATTTTCTAGTATTTACATGATATTTGTTCGCCAAAAATGTGGTACGTTAAAGGATAAATCTAGCACTAAAATTGGTATCTATTCGATGTTAAAAAAAAAATTGGTTTGCACTAGTGAAAAGTAGTTTATAAATAGTTGCTTCATATATATATATATATATATATATATATATATATAT
>JAPDSC010086582.1:46764-85185 GCA_026290005.1 Latrodectus geometricus | reverse complement strand
ATATAAGAAGTCTGTTTTAGATGCCTTTTTTTAAAAATATATATAAAAAGTATATAAATGGTTATTACTTTACTTATACCTAAAAATATTGTTTAAGTATTTTTTGTATTTCGTTTCATTATTCTTATATTTTTTACGCTTTCTATCACTTATTCAACTAAAATGTAATGTAATATACAGAATAATGTTTGTATATTACAGAAAAACCTGATTTTCTTAAATTATTTTTTCCACCAGGAAACCTAAACAGCTAATTAAGTTATGTATATGTCTGCATATTAATAGCGATGCTTTAGTTTATTTATTTAATTTTACGTTTCAAGGATTACCCTGAAAGAAATATTTTTATTTTTAATAAAAAAAACTCTTCGTTTTAACAAGTTAGTAAAATTAATTTTATCCTGAAATCTCTTCAGTCAAAGTACTTTAGCTTGATTTAATTAAAGCAATAGATTTGATGGTCAGTTAAAATGTTTTTAAATATTCTATTTTTAAAAAAACAAATGTAATTTTTAAAATCTTCCTAGGAAGTTTTACATAACTTCAGATGCTTGTTTTTTAAAATGTTACTGTTATGGTATTTATATAATAATTATAGTATACATAATAATATCAATAAATTATTTTTATTTACATGCTTTTATGACTTGAAATTGTGCTTTAAAACATATCCCATCAGCTGTTCTCTTATTATTTATAAAGATTATCTGAATAAAATTCTTAAGCTAAGGAAATTTAATCTTAGTAAGAATGAACTATAGATTTTTATAATATTAGGTTGGGGAAAAAGTAATCCATTATTTTTTCGGTAGACGTCTGTAGTGATCGATATCTCGTCAGGTATATATCAAACAATTTCAGATTTATGCTCGTTGGAAAGGTGACATTTGACACTAAAATATGCTCTTGTGGTTTTTGTTTGATTCATTCAGTTACGAGTACAAGGTTTTAAAAATGGAAGACAAGAAACAGAAAATTCGATACATTTTCGTTTTTCTCTTGTAACGGTGAAAAAGATAGCCGGGTGACTAAAATTTGTGTGTGTGAAAGGTGTTTATCGTCCTATATAAGACTGTAACAACCAGTTACGTACAATTTTTGTTTCGTCGATTCCGTTCGGGTATTTTTGATGTTAGAGATGCACCTCGGTTGTGGATAAAGCATCGTCGAAAATGTCTATAAAATATCAAAAATGATCGAAGTTAACCGTATGTCAGCAGTCGTAACGCGCAAGACCTATAAATGTACATGAAAGCTGTTTTAAACCTTTTTACAAAGCGAATCCAAAAGAAGTTACATAAAGTTCACGTAAAAATAATGGATTTCTTTTTCCCTAAACTAATATATTTGAAACAAAAAATTGTTTTTGAAAATTTGCTCATCAAGGACAATTTCTGTATCAAAAATATTTTTTCTTGTAACCTATGAAACTTTTCCTTACAGAAAAAGCACAAAAGAAATATGGTGATATGAAAGGAGAATTGATTTTTGTCCACATGATCAAAGGGTCCAACAAACTAGGCCTTAGCATAGCTGGAAACAAAGATCGCACAAAAATGAGTGTCTTTGTGTGCGGTATGCATCCGAAAGGGATGGCTGCTAAAGACGGCCGCATCAAAATTGGAGATGAACTCTTAGAGGTAATTCACTCGTTTCATATCGATCGAGAACACTGTGTGTGCTTATGATACTTTTAAATTTTTGATTAAATGCTTTAATATCATCCTGAAATTAAAATGTTGCTCTTATTTTCAGGTGAATGGTTTGGTTGTGTTTGGAAGGTGTCATCTAAATGCTTCCGCGATGATCAAAAGTTTGTCTGGAACAGCGTATAAAATACTACTTTTAAGGTAATCATTAGCAACATGTATTATTTTTTTGATATTAAATTGGTCTTAAGCCCTTGTAAGTGATACTGCCATATGTGCCAATTTATAGTATGTAATACCCAAATATAATAACCAGTATCCTATTCAATGATAATACCCAGTATCTTATCCAATGATAATATCCAATATTCTGTTCAATAATAATATCCAATATCCTATTCAATGAAATACCCGATGTCCTATTCAATAATAATACCCGATGTCCTATTCAATAATAATACCCGATGTCCTATTCAATAATTATACCCGATATCCTATTCAATGATAATATACTATTCAATAATAATACCCAATATATTATCCAATGGTAATACCCAATACCCTATTCAATTATAATACCCAGTATCCTATCCTATGATAATATTCAATATTCTGTTCAATGATATTATCTAATATCCTATTCAATGATAATATCCTGTTCAATGATAATGCCCGATATCTTATTCAATAATTATACCCAGTATCCTATCCACTGATAATGTCCAATATCCTATTCAATAATTTGGAACAAAGAATTTGTGAAGCATTATTTCCAAATATTATTTTGTTTAATTAAACAGAAATATATATAATGAATACTTACAAAAATTAGATTATTTTATAATGTAGCAGAATTTTTTATTGCAATAATATGGTATTATGATAATTTTCGTAAAACTAACATTTTCGAATGATATAAAATATTTAGCTTTGTAATGTACTTTCAATTATATTTTAGCAATTCTAACTCAAAAAAAATATTCGAAATCTCGAAGAAAAGCTGGTTTGAATTTTTTGAAAAGTTTGTTTTTATTGATTTGAGAATAATAACTACATTACGCTACCTCAGTTTATACCCTCAGTCTAAATCTATACTATTTTCTAATTTTATGCTTATTCCTATGTTAAAATGAAGTAAAAGAATAGAAATTTTTAATATTCTATGTTGCTCTATCATTTATCGAGAAACTATCGTTTTAATACATGAATTATGATCAGTTTTCCTTGAAACAATTCTTAAAAAAATCCACGTTTAAAATACTTATTCTTTTTAAGCGGAAACTTGTGTAAATAATGCATTCAAATGATTTTTTTATCGCTGAAATTTTAAAAATGGAAAGGAAATGAGGATATATGAAATAGTGAAATTTAATGAAGATCCTTATTTAGAACAATATTGCATACATACATGTGTTTCCTACTAACTATTTATAGGAAAGAATTAACCCTAAATTGTGAATACAAAGTGCTTTTGATTGCTCAAAGTATTTACCTTTTTATATATAAACAAAGAAGTGATATGTAATCAAGTTTCAATATATGATATAATGTTAAATACTTTTAACGTTTTTATAGATGAATCGTAAAAATGTAAATACTGTTATATTCTATTTTATAATTTATGGTGTAAATATTATTTTTAATAATTAAGGTTATATTAAGGTTTCAGAATTTTGTTTTTCGTAAATTTCAATAAAACAAATATCTAATATTTCAATTAGTTTTGCTTGTGATTTTTCATAATTCATTTTTAAATTTTACAGAAACTTAAATTATTCTTAATTGTATATTTATTATTTAGTTAAAAAAGCAATAAAATTCTGTATGTACAACACTAATATTTTTTCGCTGGTATTTATGACAAAATCTTTTTTTTAAATTGTTTTAAAATTTTTAGCAAAAACCAAAAAGAGCAGCTATTACAAGCAAAATATTTCTCGGCCGTTTAAAAATTTCGTGTATCTCCGAGCACTAATTTTAGTTGGAAAAGAGCTTTGAAAATGTGTCAGTATTTATGTTTAAATTATGATTCAAGCCAGCTGCCCTAACAGTTATTTCTAGCTCCATAAATCCATCCAAAGAGGGGAAAAATCGTGTTTGCTTTTATGCTCAAGTTCAGAATGTTCAAGTATTTTCGCGAAGTGGGAAATTTTTGTTTGTGTTGCCAGTTTTTATACACGTGTTGTATGTTTTTGAATTATTCTAACTCATTTTTTGAACTGCACTTTTTGTTTACCATTCTCATTTATTTGAAATTTATCAAAAAATGTTTGTTTAAACTCATTGGGTTTGGGAACCACACATTTTATTTTTATTTTCACATTAACTTTTATTTAATAAAATTATTAATTATACTCTTTATTTAACGAAACATTTGTTTAAATAACAATATTTAATTATTTTGTTAAAATGATACGTAATGTATATTTACATGAAACACACATAATTACAAAACTTATTTTCAAGTATACATTTATTAAATAACTTGTAAGAAAATGATTTTAAATTCGCCTTTTTGTATGCTAAAGTTCTATATTTCTATTAAAAAGAATAACATATTTTAGTTGTTGAAAAGTCTCCATGACTTGGTTCTCAGGTGCCCACCGGGTAACGATAAAATGAGTAGCAGTTTTCGGCCTTGTCGCGGCAAATGGGCTAATGTACTTACTTGCTCAAGGGTGCCCGCCATTAGAAATTTAAAAAAAAAAAAGTAGTTGAAAAGAAATGTTACTCACCTGAAAAATGAACTATAAGTAACTATTGCATAATAAAAACTCAAATTTCAAATTTTACTATTCATCTTTATGAATTCACTATATTGTTGTCTAGTTGTCAATCTTTTTTTTTAATGAAAAGTTAAGTTACTATTATATGAATTATATCTATAACGATTATATTTGTATATAGATGAAAAGATTCTGGTAGTTATTTTTCTAATTCAATGGCCATTGATTATATTTTGAATTATATATATAAATTTCGTTATTTGTAATATATATTTTCGTTATATTAAACTTTCATTTAAAGATTGAGCAATGTAATCAATCGGTTTTTAACATTTTCTTATTTCTTCATTATAGCACAAGCACGCGTAAAAATTCTATCATATTATAAAATTTCCTAATCAAACAATATTTAAAAAGAAAAAAATCAATCCTTCTTCAAATTACATTTAAAAATATATCATATTAATACAAATCAATGTAAATTGTAAACTTTAAAAATTCACTAAAAAATTCTTTAAATTTATCCAAAACTTTATGTAAAATATCTTGAACGTTATCAAATGGGTTTTATGTTTTAAATCTTATTCAATTATTCAATACAGAAGCATTGTTAAAAAAGTTATTTCGTGAGAATTAGGATTAAAATTTTTAAATTTTATTTTTCCTGTAGGAGAGAAGGTGCTATTGATGAAATGGCGGTGAAACCATTAACTCAGTTTCCGTCTGAACTGGACGAAGAAGTAAGTATTAAAGAACATTAATAGTTTTTTTTTCAATGCATTTTCATTGGTATATGTTATTACATCAAATTTCCCTCTCAGTTTTATAACAAAAATAATTTAGATTTTTCTTCAATAAATATTTCACATATATAATCTCTTTTTTGCAACATTCTTTTAATGCGCGTGAATTAGCCTGAAATTATTGAGGTACTTACAAGTTTTCAAACTTATATTTATAAAATTTTTGGTGTGTTTACTCCAACTACCACACACTTCTGTTAGCGTATTTTCTTGGATTAAGTGTATTATGTCATTTATTTTTAGAATTGATGAAAATAGGCATTTTATGACCCATCCATTTCATCTTCGAAATGAAGACAGAGCAGTAAAAACAGTAAATTCTCTTAGAGTGAAAAATAAAAATATATTTAATTAGATCGTATGATATAAGAATGAATATTCTATCATTTTGAGTTTTGTTAAAGAAATTCAGCAGTCTATTTTGCTTAATCAAAAGGGGCATTCTCATTTGGAACTTGAGTCCTTAGGCATTCACTCTTTAAAAACATTCCGTTAAGGAATAGCAGTCAATTATAATGTTATGACTGATTGACTGCTGTTTCTGACTGATATGACTGACTGTCTTATGTCCTTCCAGCTTGATGGTTGCTGCTACCTTTGAAGAAAATACCATATATTGCTCATTTCATAGCACATTGCTTTTTCACCATTATGGACAGGAAATCACTTTCAAAGACCTATTTTACTTTCTTGACTTGTTAAAATGCCGAAAAATGGCATGTTTGTTTCATCACTTTTCATTTTGTTAGAGATGAAATGATAGCCATCCTCTTTAAGAGTTTCTAGATGATTATGAAACGTTTCTTTTTTGGTGCATTTAAATTTTTTTCCCAGTGCAATTTTTCATTCACAATTTTGTGCAACATTAAATTCCTTCGGCATAATTTGGTAGGTACAATAATTATTGATTACCGTTTTCCATGTGGCCGATACATTATCCGCGATTAGAACTGATAAAGATCTTCCTGTATGTTCTTTATCTTGAAGAGACTTTCTATCTCTATAGAATATTATATTTTAATTACAATAGTACGACATGAAATTTCATTTCTAAGTGCTAATTGTAGACGTTGAACCCATTTTTCTTAATTTAATACCAATTTAAATTCATAAGTAATCGGATAAGGCTCTCTCTTCAATTCCTATTTGCCTAAAATATTTACTTTATACAAAATTACTTACTAATGTCCATTAAAAATGTTTTATTGGAATAAAGAGCTTTAAAATTACAAACCTATTTCTGAATTTTTTCTAACAATATTCTCATTTTCCCCTTCCTTAAAAATTTCAGAGTGTATCTCATATGATACTGTTTTTATACTAAATTTTAAGAATGTTATTTAATTCACTTCAATTCACTTTATTCTTATCTTCCTAGGCTGCTGCTGATAAGTATTGCCACTATAGGGGAATGCACACTGTAACTGTTCGAAAGGTGAATAAATTTTCTCATTGATTTTTTTTCCCATTTGTTTTAATTTAATTTTTAAATTACTATAATGTTTTTAATTTACCGTTATATCTCTTATCATTAAAATATATGGAAATATTGCATTTTAAAAACAAATAATCGCATGCTAAATCTATTTTGTAATTTTTAAATAATCTTAAACTTTAAAATGCGCAAATTTTATAGAGGGAGTATTTATTTAAATATATTAACATAATAGTATAATCTTTTTCATATTTTTAATGTTTATTCTCTTTTATATTACATATCAGTACAAGTCTCTTAGTGTTGAAACAGTATTATTAAATCTTACCAGAATTTTCTTACTTTAAAAAGAAATACTATGTATTACACAGATTTAACTTTGAAGTTTTATATAATTATTTACGGTCTTAAAGTATTGTAAGTTTGCCATCAAATTGTTTAGGGATTAATAAAAAGAAATATCGAGAATAAATATTCGCAATAACCACAATGCGATAATTGCATTTAGAAAATTATTCAAGTAATTCCCTTCTAAATTATTTCTATGTTTAACTTAAATTTGGAAGCATATTTTTAAATTAAAAAATATTTTGTTTTAATTTATTTTTATTTTGTTTTGCTTTGATTTTTCTACATTTTCATTTGATTTATTTAATGTTTTTGTTTTTCATTTTAATTTAATTTTTCCTGAAATATAAAGGATGTTTCTGAATATTTCTAAAGAGAAATTTTTACCCTTATTTTGGCTTATTCTGTTTTTTTTTCTAAGAAAAGTAAATTAAATACGAACATGTAAACATTAAAAGACTCGATATACTTTTTATTAACTAAAAATAAGGGAATATTTTAAGTTATAATATTTTGAAATTACTAAAAAAAAATTGAATTAGCTTAAAAAGCTTTTTTTTTACATTAATAATATATATATTATTTGATTTACATAAAAAAAAAGTTAATGTGTTTACATTTTTTAAATAAAATTTACATCTATTTGTATATAATTTCCAATGAGTCTTGCCTGCATGAGATTCAATCCTTCCTACTGTCTTCCTTTTCAAGATTTGATGTTTGGAATGCTGTATCTATACATCATTGTGTGTCCTATCTGTCTCAAATTTCTTCTTAAGTGAGACTGCATTTCTTAAAGCAATGTAGCTTGAAGCTTCCAATGTACTTTAAGTCGTTTTGCACACATAATATTTATTTTATTACATCTTTGATAATCTCTATCAAGTTTTTAATATGCTATTGTACAGTACAGTGTTGTTAGCATGTCTTTTTGTAATTGTATGCTTTTTTTTATCGTTCTTCCATTCAAAATTAAAAAAACCAGTTCTATGTAGTCACTTTTTTTTTGGCTAATTTCATTGCTTTTTTAAATAAAAGTAATGATAAAAAAGTTTTTTATTTATCTTTTAATACATATAAATAGAAACGATTGGTTTTTATAAATAGAAAACGCTGCAACTTTTTAAAAATTGTGGAACTTTTAAATGTTCTAAGGTTTAAGTCGCATATAATCGAAATTTTAAAAGTAAATTGGCTATCGTTTTCACAATAAAATGAACGCTGTCTATATCTGAAAATTATTTATTAAAATGTTGATATAGAACAATTATCAAATTAAACAGAAAAGTTTACATTTAATTCTGGAACATAAGCTCATTTCATGGCAACAAGAGTTTGAGTCATAGTTTACAAACTTGATTGCCATCTGATGGCAGCACAATTCATGTTGCCACTTGAAGTTCGATAAAATAGTATCGTAACAAATGTTGATGCGAATGACTACCTAGAACTGTTCTTTCTGTTTTGGATGCAAGTTCTTTTCTTTTTTTTTATTTTTATTGTGCCACTAAATTGTGCTCGTTGCTGTTATATTCTGGCTTGTTAACTTCTACCTGGGGTTTCTGGGTAAACACAGGGAGCCCAGGGACTTGGAATTATGATAATTGAAGGAAAGCATGCCGAAGTTGGACAAGGAATCTTCATTTCTGACATCCAAGAAAACAGCGCCGCTGAACAGGTGAGCCCGCCTCGTTTTTTTATTCTTTGTTTTGCTGTTAGGCATGAATAGTGTAAGCATGATTTGCATTTACAAATGGTGTATTTAGCATGAACATGGTACTTTAGCATCTTCATGACTATTGTGAGTCTTCGTTTGTGTATATATTTGTTTATCTTTTTCAATATTCAATTTCTCTGCTGTATTAAAGTTTTAGTGAATTCAGTTCTTAAAAACAAAATTTTTAATGAAATTTAATGACTGTTTGTCAACATTTAATCAAATTATATGTAATATGAATGAATATGTTTAATATACTTGGTTCCATTTGCGTATTATTTAGCTAAACGATATTTTGGCACATATTTTTAGATTAATGCATGAAAATACACAGATTATCTTTGGTAGTAGCATATTTAAAGCTAATAAGTTAGCGTATGAGAAAGAATGAAATATGTGTAGTATTAAAATATTCATAAGCAACTATTTCCGATGTTGATCATAAACAACTACTTCAATGTTTGAAATCATGTCAGATATGAAAGTTGCCATATCATTTGGCGCATATTAGATTCTACTTTTTCCCCCATTGGCGACAAAGCTTGGCGACTTTTTTCTAGTTTGGTAAAAATGGTAAATACGGTTATTAATATACATACCAGTTATTTTAATTAGTTAATTTTTATATTCAGAAATATATGTAAATACTAATTTGTTAATATTCTAAATCTTAGAACAAGGAATAGATCATTATATACCAATTTAAATAACGATAAGCAGCATTGAATAAATTACAGTTAATGAAATTCACATCAACTGTATGGTCACTTTTCTTATTTTTAAGCACAGAGTTAAATTAAAAATTATTATTACACATTCACATAGCACCAATTCAATTTATTTCATAAATAGAAGCACTACTATTTATTTTTTTTTCCCCAAAAGAGTCCCAAAGCATGTTATGTTGAATCTGAACTGTTTCTCTAGTTAAAACGAATCTTCCCAAGCATTTGTACATATATGTAGTTTTGAAAGCTTCTTAGGTGTCGGCATGTGTCTAATACATTATGAAATGTTAACAGGCTGGTTTGAGTGTGGGTGATATGATTTTAGCAGCTAATGACGCAGATCTTGTTGGAGCCGATTACGATACAGTAAGTAATACTTGTTCTGTACTGTTAAATGTATGTCTTGTTTAAATTTGTCTTATGTATCATAAAATATATGTATTGCTTAAAATTATCTTGTTTATCATAAAATATAGGACTTGTTCAAGAGTTAAATTTTGTATTTTACACTAATATATTCAAAACATAAAATTTATCCTTAAATAATATTAAATTTTATGAAAAATATAAGTACATAAACATATATAAGACTTTGTATTGGTCAATTTTTAGCAAAAGTAATTTTTAAATTCAAAGCTGCAAATTATTTTTATCAAGTTTTCTAATATTTTTTATTGGTTACATTCACTATGTGTGAAATATTACGTGTGGAGGATAATTTTAAGGCAGCTATATGAAAAAAAAGAAAAAAAAATCTTTATTGGTAAAAGATTAAGTAACTGTTTAGAAATTTTTTTTTTTTTTTTTTTTCCCAGTTTCAAATGCACAAAATTACGCTTTTATTTTGTAATGGAGAACAACTGCTAGAAAAAAACATGTTTTCTTTATCTTTACTTTATCTCAGATGTTAAAGTAATATTTTTGTAAATAATAAAATTTATAATAAAAATATTATAGTAATAAAATTTAAAACTCCCGATGTTGTTTTTATGAAACATTCGAATCACACATTGCTAATAAATAAATAAAGAATATAGTTTCTTCTAGTTATAGACAGTATCTTAAACGAAACCGGTTTTAAAATTTTAGAGTATTCGAAATGTAAGTTAATTATTTACTTCCATATCTCTCTGTTTCTTTTTAAAATACACTTTCAAATTATCCATCTTATTTGTGATGTGCCTAAGCAACCGAATCATTAGTGGGTGGCATACTGCATAATTACTAAAATTAGAAAATAAGAAACTTTTTTTATATGAAGCCAAGAAATATGCTTTTAAAATTGTCTAATCTAATATACTTCACTGTAAAATATTTTTGCAAAAAAATGCTCATAAATTTTATAGTAATTTTTTCAAGCATTTTTTATATTTTACTTTTAATGCTATGAGAAATAATAGCAGTGTTCAAAGAATATTATAAAAAAAAATAAGAATTAATTTCTAAAATTGAGTTATATAATGTCTAAAACTAATATATAATATTAAATTTCCTTAGAATTTATTTTATCATTTGCCTTTATGGCTTTTTCACATTAAAAGTTTTTTTGTGGAAATTCTCAACAAGTTTAATTGGTGCAGAGATTTTTCAAATACAAGTTCTGCTTATTTTATGTTTTTTAGGCAGCTTCCATACTTAAGCAAGCTGAAGGCCTAGTGACCCTAATAGTTGCCAACCCTAATAAGCCGTCTCCTGGTTACATCTATGAAGACGACAAGAAATGCTCGGAAATCATCGAGAAGAGCCACGAGAAAAACACTGCGATGAAATCTTTCGATAAAAAGAAAGATAAAAGTAAAGCACTTTTATTGGCTTTTAAAAATCCCTACACTCCTAATTTGCTTGCGTTTTTCCTGCTGCTTTAAGTGCATGTTAAATTCTTTTCACGACATCACGAAGTTCTTGGTAGTTTTGAAAGCTTTAGTCATGTTTCCTTGAAGTAGAAAAGCACTACTTATTGATCCATGTCCAAGAAAATATAATTTAGTCACTTCAATAAATTTTTATATATGCTTTTATGTATATGAACTTCTCTCTTTTTTAACTTTATGTGAATACTTATATTTCATTTTTCACTTATTACAATTTTTTATAAATAAAATTAATTTTAGAATAATAATAACCTTTTGTTATTATTTATTGGTTAAAATAACTTTTTTTTATATGGCAGTTTTTTACTTTGTTGTTATAACATTTTTCGTATTTTAAATGGATAAATAATTTACTTCTTAACATAATTTTTCCTACTCTATTTCTCATGCTTGCTTGTGAGTATCTGACTGATGATGACAATTTATATGCAAACATGCTTCTCGTGAGTATAGTACATTTTTCTTTCATTACTTCATACTGAATAAACAAATTATAAAATATTTCTTTTTACGGTTATTACTGAAAAATGAAGTAACTCGTAAACTATATTTAATATAAGAATGAACCATGAGTTATGTTTAATTTCTAAAATTCAACATTTTTATGTTTTAAATATACTGTAAATGTTGTTATTTGGCGAAGTCAAGCCCACCCGTCAGGGACTGTGCGATTGAAGTCAGAAAGAGAGTATTCCGTTTTTGAATAGAGCACCCTCATACGAAAGTGGAAGTACGACTTTGGCTCATAGATGGCAGCACCATCTGGGTCTTCCAATTTAGAGATTGAAGCCAGAGAAGATCCTTAGACTGGCTCCAACTACCGCCTGAGGTATTCATTTGGAATGGGAGTATGGAGGACATTGCGACCACAACATATTTTACGTGCCCCAGTCGCCATTAGTGAACACGACGGATCTTCGGCTTAGCTATGAATCGAACTCACTATCCTCCGGTAACGAGAACGACGCCTTAACCAACCGGGCCTCTGCGACCTCACTGAAAATGTTGATGACACTAAATGATGTAATCGCAATTTAGCCAAGTCCTTGTGGTATGCAAAGAGGAACCTTCGAATTGAATTACGCAGCAGCAAACCTGTCCTCCGTCACTCGGACACGGTGGATAACTACTAGCTATCCACCAACCATCCACGAAATGACGTCACGCATGACAAATTGAGGCGGAGCTTTCCACCGGACGAAGTATTCAGCATGCTTAATTTTTCCATCTACGATCGAGCTACGGATTCATGTTTACATCCAATTCACTTGGAGCATATGAAAATTGATATTAAATTTTCTGGAGAAATTGAAGAAAATATAATTAAATATTTTAAAAATAAGTTTATAAACATATTTCTTAGAATTTTAATATATATATATATATATATATATATATATATATATATATATATATATATATATATATATATATATATATAATTTGGTTATATTTTAAAATAATAATAAGCTTGTGTGTCCCATCTGATGAAAATTATTTTATAATAATAATATTAAATAAAAATTATTAAATAAAACAAAGATATCAACTGTATAAAAATTTATCTGGATTGACCGACAATTCTTTGATAAGATATTTCTCAGTATTTTTAAAAACTATACATTTCCCTTTGAGATAAATAAGAAAGTTAACGGCATATATACCAAACTTAAAAGACATTGGAAACCTTTGAAATGAGAACGGTTCTACTGCGTGTATTCAGTTGCTTGATATAACCATTCTCTCAGATTTGAAAACTGTTCTACAGAAAGAATTTTGGTTTGATTCCAAATTACTTTATCACATGATAACTTAATCAAACAATTTAGTGCAAATGAAAATTGCTCGTATGATCTATTTTTGTAAATTGAACATTTTATTTTTCATATCTGTAATATGATTTCATCTTACTGAACATGAAAATTCAATATTAATTATAACTCTTGTTTTTCTTCATGAATAAATTTATATTCTGCTTTCCTGGTACATTTGTTCTCTACATTGTGTTTACCTGTACAATGTAGCAGTTTCTGCTACATTGTGTGTGCTGGATTGTTGATCGCATTACTTTAAGCGAATCATTGTTCTCTAAAATACAAAATGGTTTATCATATTTCTGTAGTAAAAATGTTTTAAAATATACTTAAATTGTCAAATACGTATTTTAAATTTTTAGTTTATTTTTACTAGTTTCATTCTAAGTTATTGCTTATCTTGCAAATAATTTACAGAATCTTTAGAAAAATTTTGTTTTGAAGCATTGCAACTTTAGAAGTAATCAACCTACTTTGAAATAACAATCCTAAAATTTTAATCTAACTAAAATATTAGCTGAAATAATTCCTCTTTAATCCTAAAGCAATTTACATTTTCTTTTACTCTCTAATTTACTAATATTCTGTTGAAACTTATTTCTTATTTGAATTGCATTATAAAATGTCAATGATTTTGTTTACTGAATGTTATTTCTCCTTGCCATTTCAGGTCTCCCGCCTTTGCCACCCCCTAAACCCACCTTTCTTGCTGCCAAAATATTGGACACCTCCAACCCTGTGAAAGAGGCAACTCTTTCTAATTCCATTGAGCAACCCACCCCCGCATCCGATCCTGCACTCAATGATTCTCTGTCCTCGCTGCCCGTAGCTAAAACAGAAGATGCCAATGGTAACGATGCTTTATATTTTCAAGAGGACAACGAACCACTATTGGACCCAAAGAAATGTGATATTAAGCCTGGAAAGGAAACGACCATCGAAATCACCAAAGAAAAAATAGGTCTTGGTCTTAGCATAGTGGGTGGATCAGATACTCCACTTGTAAGTAACACTCCACTTGAAAGGACATTTACTTTGAAATTTTTTTTAGTTGAATTGATATTTGGGTCCCCTTCCTCGCCAACTTGGCGATAATCTCACCAAGCATGATAACCTGGACGGTTTTCATTCTTAATGCGCTTTTTATGGCAACCTCAAGAGGAGAGAATTTGAAGAATTAACAAAAAATGGCAACCTCAGGAGGAGAGAATTTAAAGAATTAAGTTTTTATTATTATTAATAAACTGAAATATTAATAAACATATAATTTTTATTATTATTTCAGTGTAATTTTTGTTATACAATTCGTAAAAATGACATTGTTTTTGTTTTCATTGCCATAGCAAAAGTGAAAATTTCGTAGCCATAGCAACGGCGTTTATAAAAACGCGCCAAGCAGGGTACCTAAGGCACATTTTCACCAAACGCACCAAGCAGGGGACCCAAAGCACATTTTCAACGTTTTTTATTTCAAATAATGATTTTAAATTAGAAATTCTATATTTATTTTTCAAATTTGCTATGTATTAGATTTTTGGTTCAAACTGTATTAAAATAGGCGAAATATTTTACTGGCAGCAGATATTATTTATTGTAAATTACTTCCCTCCAGAAAATACCGATGTAAAAATACTTACATTTATTTTGTTTCATTCAAGATGTAAGGAACAGCTATATTCTAAAACTTCTTTTATGTATCTGTCTTATTTTTAAAACTTTGCAAATAACTAATAACTCAAGAGTTATATAGTATAGCTTTTTATCGACAAAAAAATATGTATAAATATGATTGGAAACATATCTGTGTTGTACTAATTTTAAATCCCCATAATTAAATACAATGACTTTTGTTATGCGTTATAACAATTCATCATCTAAGTTATTTTGCCTTGTAATACTTAAATGCAGAAGTAAAATTAAATCTCACAGCTTTTTTAAAAATGTAGAGAAATTATTTGCTAACAACATTCTTACTAGCGTGAATGATTACTTGTGTTTACGTGTTTTATTATAAATATGGTCTATTTTTTGTACAGTAGTTTTATACACATACAGTCTTAATTCTCATCAACACCATACCGTGATTTCCACAAGCATGTAACTGCGCGGCATTTTTCATGCGACTAACGCCGCTGCTGTTTCTTACCGATATATACCGGCGGAGGCCGTGTCATACCTCAGGACGCTGATATCACTTGCATAGGTGTCCAAATACTAACTGGTAAGACAGTATATATATATATATATATATATATATATATATATATATATATATATATATATATAATTAGGATGGGAAATTCTATGGGGCAAAAAAAAGATTTATTCAATTGTTTTTAAAACCAGAACTTTTGCAGATGATGATTGATTTAGCCGACTCATACAGATACCATGCAAGAGTATCAGACATTTTGTCTTTCAGATTTAACATATTTTTCTTTTGGAATAAATTTTTTTTATTCTACTTTTTTATTTAAATATGCAGCTTTTTATAAACTATCGACTATAATATACCGAATTGTACGAGTTCTAAAATTTTTCTTCATAATTTAATTTAAAAACATAGTATGATGTCATTTAAAAAATTGTAAATTAAGATTAATTGAAATTGTTATCTAACATTTCTTTGTCTTGTTCTTTATTTTTAAGCAATACTTTACTTGTTTTTATTTTTCGATATATGCCTTTCATTTAATAAAATCTCTTTCAACATTTGTTAAAATTGTTTTCCTTTTCTTTAAACTTTTTTAGTGTATTTATATTGGTTTTAGAAAATGTTTTTTTGTTAAAATCTTCTACCAAATAAATTAAAACTTGTTGTTTGTTAAGCTTGCTCAATTTTTTAGGTTAAAACGAAACCATTATATTTGGGTACATAAAAATACTTATTTTTTAACTATACATATATGTAAATTGAAAGAGCAACATTAATGCTTTTAATTTTCTAAATTTTATTTTATTAAGAATTAACTATTTGTTGCCAGTCAGTTTTAGTAAGAGAAAATTGTGTGCAAACTGATTATTTACATTTTACTTAACGAATTTGCATATGAATGTGAAGTTACCTTTTTGTTTCCTAATAGTACTGTGTTTAAAATTTTATGTACTTTAATATTTTTCTATTTCGGTTTTTTAATAAACTAAACACACTTTGTATAATTTGAGTTTTAAAATACTTAATTTACATCAGTCTTTTTCCCTTGATATGACTTTCTTATTATGAATAAAAAATAACCATTCAAAGATAATTTTATTTAATCCTATATATATATATATATATATATATTCTATATTAAAATATAATTTATAGCAATTTTCTTTCCTCTTTTTCTGTGCAACGTCATAAATTCTTTTGAAATGAAAAGAAATAAACGAAAATTAGTTCTAGCAATCATGAATGTATCTTTGCAAAAATTATTCTCTTAAATTACTGCAATGTAACATGATTTTGCACAAATTTAAACTTGGACTAATTTTTTAGAGTACTTTTCTATGAAGTTCCAACATGCTGACTTACAAATTTAATTAACCCTGAATTTTTTCCTAAGTTTCGTCATAGTAATATCACATTTGCTGTACCAACAGCATAGGTACCCTGTAGTCTGTGATTACAGCAAACATTTGCTGTCGAAAATAATACAAAAGAACATTCTACAAAGGGAATCGGTCCACTTTGTTATTTACTTTTATCGGTTTAACAAAACCTATTAACCTTGAGCTACAGTCCGAGGTCGTCTGAACAGCTATGTATGTCAGCTCAATCACAACAATGTATCAGAAATAATAAAAAAAAACATTAATAAATTATAAGTATCCATTAAACCATCAATAAGATCTTTTCCTACAATGTCTTGCATTTTGTCTACTGCCAAAATATTGATGCTTTGAAATACGGAGTTTATCTTATCTTAACATTTATCAGATTTGCCTAAAACAAATATCCATGTGGTTCACCATTTTGAAAATTTCTTAAGAAGCAAACGATTCAGGAAATGAAATGTTCTTTAGTCATACAATGGTTAATTTTTGCACACGAGAGCGAATTGGACCAAGACCTATAGTCTAAAGTAGTTAACGAATCACTATAAACACATCCAAATCTGAAGTAGGAATCGCGCCCAGGATCTGTTGAACTAACAAAGGCAAGAGCGTTAACTATTCAGCTGCTGGACAGGCATTAAACAATGGAAGATGAGTGTTACGTTTTTGCTTTCTTTATTTCTGGGGTTGGAATTTTCTTTACATCTTGCCGCCTTTCGACACATGAGTTAAGCTATAGATAAAGAAAATATTTGAAGCGAAAGAAACAATGGGTGAAAATTTCGGAAATAGATGATGGAAATTTCGAGAAAACTTTTTTTTTCCTATCAGATTGTCTATAATTTGATGCTGAAGGGAAATTAATTCAATTTATCAAAATAACTTGATAAGTCTCAGCAAATATCGAAATAAATGAAATCTATACGATGTTTGCATCAGTAGAATGAAAAAAACTGTCAGAAAAAAAATTTTGCATAAAAAATTTCTGTCTAGTTCTAAGCCGTATTTAATTCATATTAAATAACAATAAAAAAAATGAAGGAAGGAAGAATTGTGTTGTTCTTTTGACCTTGATGTAATGTTATTACGAATCGTTTTGTTCCTTGTTCTTCAATCGTCTTTGCAAATGTTCATAGTTATTGAAATGAAACTTTTCTGTTGAAACAAATATTTTTAACTAAAATATGATTTCTCTGATTATTGCTTTCTTATTTAAATTATCGCTTTAATTTCTGTGCACCAGTTTAGTATTTCAATTCCTACTTATGCTATTATTTAACAATAAAGAATTTTAAAAGAAGAAAAACGAATGAGGTATATGTATGATATAAATTTGATATATATTTCCAAAAATGAAAGTTGAGTAGACGTAAATTATTTCTTGATTGAATTTTTATGTAAATTCTCCATGTTGTCTCTTAAACAAAAAAAGAAAGAAAAAAAAAAAACCCTGATGTTTTAACATAAAAACGAATAAAAACTTTTATTTTATCTCATTGATAATTCGCTTATATCTTAACTTTTCTAGGGTGCAGTAATAATTCATGAAGTCTATCCAGATGGCGCTGCTGCACTGGATGGTCGACTGAGACCAGGTGACCAAATTCTGGAAGTAAGTTTGAAAATGTATTCAAAATGAATCTATTAACTTTTTTTTTTTTTTTTTTTTTCCTTAATATGTGAAGGAATTATTTAAGTTCCACCCTTTAATTGATTAGTATGTGATTTTAACTGAATAAGCTCAATCACTGATTCTTATCACTATTATTTCTAGTAATTACATTACATTTGTTTCACGTAATAATTTGCTCTATTTTTTCATGTGTTGGTTCGCTAATGTTTTGTTAATATAAAAATATTTTTATTCGATAACTTTAATAAAATATTGTTATATATATTTATTTTGATGAATTATTTGTATACTCATCAATCTTTATATTATAATTACCTAAAATATTTTTTCGCTATTTATGTCGATAGCAATGTCTTAAGTTATTTAATGTATTCATTGTATAAATTCTGGTTATAAGAATGGGCTAGCAGATTAATTACTCATATGTGGTTATCCTGTGGAAAATATGTACTTAGTTTTCAAGAAGAATTCCGATTTGGAAAAACAACGATATTTCTAATTTACTTAATTCTATTCAAAATGCTGTTTTGTACATCGAAATAGATAATTGATTCGCTTATAGATCAGCTGATAAAATCGGTTGAAGTGTGGAACACCAGAAAATCCTATTAAATGTTAATATCTGAAATCTTTTTTCGCATTTCAACGGATTTCTGATCAGCGGTCTAATAGGAAAAGTGAAAACACGTTCGCTGCAGTTTGCCAAAATGAAACTATTCAAAATTCTTGAGAAAAGAAAAAGTATGCATACTTATTAAAATATTATAGCTTGAAAATAGAGTAAAATATTTGTAAATAAAAATATACTTGAAAGCTTGTATTTGTAACAGTATGGGAAACTACAATGAACCAGTTTTGCATTAATTTAGCTTAATTTAGTTGCATATGCTGTTATTAAAACTATGAAGTAAACCATAGCCTATATTTTAAGTTAATCAGAGAGCAAAATCCAGATGTAAATTTTATTTCATTCCTTGCCGCCAGTTTCGATTTATTCCTAGAAAAATGTTCGAATAACACACAGAACAAGGATTTTTTATTTGTATAGATAGTATGTGAAATTGTATCCGATGTATATGCTGTGTGTTCTTCATTTTGCAAGAAAAGAAATGCTTATGTATAATATTTTCAATGCATTATCAAAGTTTTTTTTATTCACGCAGGTGAATGGCGAAGATTTACGAGATGCACTGCATGAGCACGCTATCACTGTCCTGAGGCAGACGCCAACAGTCGTTCAGATGTTGGTCTACAGGGAAGAAAGCCAAACCCACGAAGACGATGTCTTTGAAACCCTGGATGTCGAATTGTACAAAAAATCAGGCAAAGGTTTGGGCTTAAGCATAGTAGGAAGAAAAAATGGACCTGGTGTATTCATATCAGAAGTTGTAAGTAAAGTACAGTTTTATTTTTTCTAAAGTAATCCCTTTATGTTTGGGAGAATTGATATCAACTATGATTAATAATAATTTGCTTGTCTGTCATCGAGATCTTATTATAATTCAATTTTCCACAAGTTTCCATTTCATTCTGTATTTAAATTGTGATTGGTTGAAATCTACTGAAATTACTAGTAGTGGTAACTGAATCTTGGTGAGTCTAATCATTTGTAAAAGAATTATGAAATCGCACCTAATTTAATTCGCCTTGTTATATGTTGTGTTTTACAATACAATCAACACCTTCTGTATTGTTTCATAGCTATATCAACAAAATCGCCTTATTGTTAAACATGACATACAAATGGAAAAGAGAGATCATTCTTTTATATTCAAGAAATGTGTTAAATTTTGTCACTTCAATATTATTTTTCTATAAATATACTTTTGGTATATACTTAATTGAGAAAAACATTAAATAAGATAACATTAATGTCGAAAACGTCAAATAATTTGTATCAAACATCTATTATATATATGAACATTATAAAAGATATTCTATGCTCGTCGTGAATGATTAGTTACAAGTGTGACAGTGATAAAATGAATTAATTTCTGCACCTCATGCTGTCTATCAATGCAAAATATTTGCCAATATTTTCAAACGAACCTTGTGCAATCCGTAAAATTTCAAGAGAAACCAATAAAATTAAAAGGAATATTTAAATATAAATTTTTATCTCAAATGTCAGACTTTTGTTTTAATTCTTTTAAAAGCTTCTTTTAGCTATGATGGAATACGAATCACGGTTTATGAATACTTTATTACACTTTTTAAATGCAACCTATAGTTAATGATTTAGTACATTTTTGTGAAGCAAAAATATTTAAGTTGAACTTGGACTTTCTCATTTTTCAGAAATTCTGGGTTTTTATTAAATGAATTTTTTTTAATTAGAAGTTTTTAATTCAACATTTAAAATGTAATGTAAATTATAAATGTAAAAAAATCTAATCTAAAAAATTTATTTCACTTTAAACTTTAATTCATTTTTTTTCCCTCAGAAATTAATTCGGTTTTGTTAAAAAAGCTTCTTTGTGAAAAATTTTATCATAAATTTTTCCTATGTGATATTGTTTCTTAAAAATTAGTCGAAGTCATCTGAATTACACCTCTATTTGCAAAATTAAAATTATTGCTTCCACAATTCCAGTTTCTAATTTTTTCCAATTACTTAGTTTAATTTTTAAAATCTTTTGGTGTTTTAGTGTTCATATTCTGAAATGAAATGTTTCGATATCTTAATTTAGGTAAAGGGTGGCATTGCTGAAGCTGATGGTAGGTTAATCCAGGGAGATCAAATTCTAGAAGTTAATGGCCAAGATTTAAAAACTACTACTCAAGAGCACGCTGCTGCAGTTCTCAAGGTAATAACTTCAATTTGGTCTACTTTCAATACTTTTCAGCAACAATGAATTAAATACTTTTATAGCTTAAAAATTTCCCCCTTTTTATTAAGACAACGATGGGAAGAATACACATGAAAATTGGTAGATTAAAAGCTGGTTCTAGAAAGAGTACTTCATCTTTAACAACGACACCAAAAATACAGGAGAATATAGACTCGTAAGTATAATCATTGCTGTTGTTCATCATTTGTAATAAATTTATGAATTTAATTTTTCCATGATTGTTGTTTTAATTTGTTGAGTTCTCTGATCAGATCAAATGTGAATGATTTTCAGATGTAGATCCCTTTTCCAAATATGTTTTTAAAAAATTAGTTAAAATTGTTCACTTCCTTAAAATGTAATATAACCAAGTTTTATGATAAATTTCCTATGTCTTAAAAATTATTGATCCTATTAATTTTTTTAAGTATTCATTATTAGTAGTTTTTTATGAATTTCTACTGAGTATTTATTATTGTTCATATGATCCATTCTAGTTTATATTTCTTTAAAATGTTAAAATAATTAGTTTTATAATCAAATAAATTTTAAACCTATTTAGCTCTATTTCTTAAATTTATAATCATTCATGTGAAATTATCGTTAAAATTATAAATATATATAGTTAAAAAATTAACAGTTTACTTGCTTTAACTAAATCAGCATGTTAACTTCTAACAAAAATTTTTTATCAAGTAATTTAACACTGATTAAAATTATACTGTATTAACTTTCTTTATAAATAAATGTTCTATCATACTAAACTTATAACTAATATAAAGAAAGATTTTATAAATAGTATAAATAATTTCAATTTGAAAACAATCACTTAAAACAAATAAAGGAAGCCTCTTGGCTTTGCGATGAGCTAGAATTAAAAACTGATTTTTGTATATGAATGTCTTATATTTTCCAGCCATGTTAAATCTTCAATAGACATGAGAACATAGATATGATGGTAATTTTGTATGATATTCATACTTTCTAAAGTCTATAGTCTTCTGTCCTCTTTGGTGCTAACTTTCCTTTCAGTTTCAATCTTTTCACTTGCATGTGTCACTGTGAACTGTGTCTATTATGTGCTTTTTCTCTGTCTTGATCTTTCCCTCACCAGTTATTATTGCTTTCATTGTTCTGAGGATAAGGAAACGATCAAAAACTTCCCTCTTGTTTATAAAACCAAATATCAAAATTTCATGAAAGGGTAATAGTGTATTGAAAAAAAATATTTTACTTATTAATGCAGAGTTAACTTTTTTATTTTTACAAAAAAAATCACGATATCTTCTCGTATTTTAGAATATTTTTAATTAAAAATTTTAAATTAAATTTTTTAAAAATAGTAATTATTTTCAATTTTTTTTTTTTTATTGCATCGGATCATTGCTTGGTATGTAATTTGCCTCAAGATGTTAAACATTTTTAGAATTCCATTTTAAGTATTACATTTTTTTTCACATGCACAAAAAATTTTTTTTGTATTTAAAATAATAATTACTTGTTTCACTTGAAACTTGGAAAATTAAGGACACGTTTTAAAGTTTTCAATTTTTTCTCTCAACATATATATATTGTTACTTCCATAGTCATTGATATTTCTAAATAAATTTTAACTATGACTTTAATAATGTATTATAAAATAAATATTTCATAAGCTTAGGTTATTTTTTTTTTCAATTGTCCTTTCACTAAAAAGTATTTATCATGAAAATCTACAATGAATTCACAGTGAGTTATTTCATACTAATACATCATTTAAAAAACTCTTATGTATCCATTATGATTCTTATCACTTTACTTCGTCTGATTGCTAAGTACTACTAATGTTAATCATCATGGTGAACATTTTATAATTGCAGAAATCAAGCTTATCCTCAGAACAATATGACTCACATTCTATCAATCTTCTTTCTTTAAACTTAGTATGTTTGTGTACTTGCTCCTTTCATTAAGTTATGCACTTTTTAGCTTATTGCGATCAGCTTTAATAGCTCAGAAAACATTCCAATACATTTAAAAGAGATTTTTCCTCATGCATTCCATAGAAAAAGGAACTGAAGGTATGTTAGATGTTATAATTTTTAAAAATATTAAAGCTTACTTTAATGTCAAAACATTCCGGACATAAAAAAATTTTGTGTAAAAATGAACTACTGTAGGAATAAAGTTTATAACATAAATTCACAAGTTTATGTTTGTATATTTTAATTTCTTGTTTTAATAATTAATGAGAGAAAGTTAAACTGAATGAAAAATAAATTTATCTTTTTATTGTTTTCCTTCTATAATTTTCTGTCTTAAAATTTCTTAATAAACTATATTTTTACTTACCTTTTTTACTAATTCCTCTAATTCTACGTGTAACATATTTTCTATGTATTTTTATCTGTTTCTTAATTTTCTTTTTATGTAAAATTTTTATAAAATTTTCAATATGGCATGTTTTATTCATATTTGCATGTTACTAAATGTTATTATGGAATGTATGATAATTATTAAACTGTAAAAATAGCAAATATGTATTTGCTCATTTTGAAATAAATGTTTTTAAATGTTAATAAAAGTATTCAAATTTAATCTTTTTATAATTTTATAGTATTAAAGATACCTATCAAGGAATTTTAAAAATGTTTTAAAATGTTTTCAATATTTATTTTGCTTTTCTGACACAATTTAATTCAAGATATTAAAGTACTTAAGTATTTATTACACATAACATGTTTGTCTAATTAAAACATTTTAAAAATTAAATACCTTTTTTTTATTTATTTTTCAAGTTTATATAAAGTATATTCATTTTATATAATTGCTTAAAATAATAATGTTTCTTTTCTGTATACAAATTTTTACAGAAATTCTTAAAACATTTGTACTAAACATTTTAATATGTTTAAAAAATAAGTCATTATATATTACAATATTATCTGAATAGCTAATGCAATAGTAACATGTTTATAGTGGAAAGATTAAATATTTTTTTCTAGAATTTTCTTTAAATTTCAATTTGTGTTTTTTTTTTAATTTTTATTTTGTAAATCTTTAATGAATAAAAATGTAGTTAATATTTACTGTACAAATATGACTTTATATATGTCTAAATATTGAATAAGAGAGAGAGTAGCAGGCACAATGAAATAGTCATATATATTTCAAATCAATCATGAATGTAGTTTGATGAAAAACATTATAATTATGATCGGTATGTTATTACTTTTTCTCTTTTTGAAAAATAAAATTAATAGCTTTTTATATAAATATTTTTTCTTAAAATATTGTTAAAAGTTCCATTCTTATGCTTGTAATTTAATGCTTGATTAAAAAGTAATATGTATTGTATTTTAAAATTTTCAATCAGATTTAAATAATTATTATAATTTATTTCAATATTTTCTGCTTTAGATATTCTAGATGGCTTAATTTAAATTTTATAATTTAAGATAAATGAACTTTTCTTCAAAGAAATTAATATTTCTCTCATATATCCTAACAGCCCTGCTGAGTTTAAAACTATATCTTTGGAACGAGGATCTGCTGGCTTGGGCTTCAGCATCGTGGGAGGGTATGGCAGCCCCCATGGGGATCTTCCAATCTATGTCAAAAAAGTATTTGACAATGGAGCTGCGGCCAAGGACGGTCAGCTGAAGCGAGGAGATCAGATTCTCAGCGTCAACGACCAGAGCCTAGAAGGTCTGTCTCATGAGGAGGCAGTTGAAATCCTGAAGAAGGTCACTGGAACCGTAGTACTGTCAGTGCTGTCCTAGTGTATTGTGGGAAATTTATGGTGGGAACTTGAATGAAATTTCAATGTGTAAATCTGGCTTATACTGATATTGTACATTCCTATTATCCAGTGAGAATTACTGAACGTGAAACAAAGTTTGGTGCTTTATCTTGTTAAAAAAAATAATAATAATTCTATATACCTGCACAACCTCACTCACATTTAGAAACTGCAACCGTGGCAGCTGTACTAATCATATTTTTGAGCTGAAAGGGAATCGAAAGTGCTGTTTTGTATCTCATATAATGCATATTTTCATTGACCAAATGCATTATACAAAACACTTGAGAAGGCTCAAATATTTTTTATCTCAGGTACAGTCAAAGACTTGCTGGAAGAGAAGCTTAATCCCTGCTAGATTTTAAGAGAAATGCTTGAACACTGCTGCAAACTTTCCATGTGTAAAATGATATCTTGTGCCTTTTTTTGTTCCCATAATGCATATTTAAAAGATCAGAACTATATCATTGTCAGAGCTAGTTATGCAAATTTATTACAAATGTTTCTGCATTAATTAGAATGTTGCTAAATTAAGATTAGGATGAAAATTGTATATATTTAGATTTATTATTAATGTTTTTCTCCAATTTATCTGCATTGATTACTCCATTCAGATCGGAGAAAAAACTTTTTTAATTGTATAAATTTTTTATTAGTTTCATATGAGATAATTTTTTTAAATATTTAGAATAAAGCACACAATTCTTGCACATTTATGTGGTTTTTTTAAGTGTATAATTTTGAATACACACCTGTAATATTTTAATTAAAGCATCCTCTCATTTTATCAAAAACTTAACAGTTTTGATTCATTTTGATTCTATAATATCCAATTTAAAATGTTTTTAAAATACAATTAATCTTACATATCTGTACAATTTTACAAGAATCAGTGTCTTAGACTGATTCTGGTTTTATTAAATATGTTTTCAAAATGAAAAATATATAATGAATACATTCTATTTAGTACCGTAAGAATTTTTGTAGAAATTCTGCGGTTAGGATCATAAAAGGAGAATTTAATCATGTTTATAATCCAGAAACAGTTCATGCTTAAAATAATCATAAAATGCAAGCATTCCTAATTTGTGGTTGAAATAAAAGATCTTTTTGATTATATATTTCTTCAACATGTTGTTTTATAGCAACGCTGAATTTACTTCCAATAAGGCATATAATTTTTATATGGTATGAGATTCTAGCATTAAATATATGAGACATGTAGAATCACACAATCTAGATCAGTTTGTAAAAACATTAAGTGCCATTTATGTGTTGTTTTATGTGTTTCATGAAGTTTGTGTATATGCAACGTAGTCTATACATTGTAGTTTTCATTATTTTTTTGTTAAAAGTGATGTTTCTTGTGAGAGTTCTGTTTCAATGTTCTATTCCAAAATATTATAAGACAAAATCATCTCAAAATCATTATTTTTATAACAATAAAAACTTTGGTCTTTTATAAAAACAATGATTCCATTTTAAAACTTGTCTAAATTATATAAACTGAAAAGTATGCAAGCTTTTAATAAAAAAAAGTTAATGTATAAAAGTTATTAAAGAATTTTTAGTTTGCATTCAACATAGTCTTAATGATACTTTATTATTTATAGTTAGCTGCTCTTTTGATGGTCAGTTTCAAATTTATGTGTGATTGAATGTTGATGTTACTTACAGCTTAATGGTATAAAACTTATTGATTTCAAGTATAATACATTTTCAGATGCAGTTTTCGAAGTTTTAATAATATTGTATACAAATTGATGTGATTCATACAATAATAAAATCAAAAAAAATCAAGTTTTTTCTGTAAAAATTTTTGTTACTTTAAACTTTCACATTTATACCAAGATCAAAAAGTTCAAATATTATCTCAAAATAATATTTATTAAACAATTGTTTTTTTCATTTTTATACGTTTTGTTATGATCAAGCAATCAAATAAGTTTAAAAATAGCATAATGTACACTTCAAAGTTAATATTAAGAAATATTGAGATATATTTATATATATATACTGCATATCAGCAGATGAAGGATGAATAGATTGCTATATAAATTAAATGTTGTGTTTGTAATTATATCATAATAGTTCTTTTAAAAATTATTAACAGTTCTATAATATTTATTAATTGTATTTAAATTCAAAATAAACCTGCATTTGTACACATTTAACGTATTTTGTATGTAAAAAAATTAAAACTCCAACAAATGTTTATC
This sequence comes from Latrodectus geometricus, assembly GCA_026290005.1. Classification (NCBI taxonomy): domain Eukaryota; kingdom Metazoa; phylum Arthropoda; class Arachnida; order Araneae; family Theridiidae; genus Latrodectus; species Latrodectus geometricus. The sequence goes on along the minus strand of JAPDSC010086582.1, from coordinate 58,090 downwards.
ATTTTATTGATATATATAAATTATTTATCTTTTTATGTATCTTTTTCAGTTTTTAAATTAATTATATGTACTCAAATACTATTTTTCACTTTACAATCATACTAAAATAAATTTTAAAAAAAAAGAAATTATTTTTTTTATCTAAGTTATATTAATAATATCTTTAATAGAAAATATCAAGATATGATATATCACATGCATTTAGTCATTAAAAATTCAGCTAGAATAATAAATGTAAGATACAATAGGCAATGAATTCATATTTATTCTTGTACAGTTTAGAAAATTTAATGCACTGTTCTGTATAATATCAAAACTGCTAATTTTAAATGAAGCTATGGAAAAAAGCACAATCTATAGAAAGTTAAATTTTGTTAATGTTTCGTGTTTTCAAAACTTACTAAAATATGTAAATAAATGTAAGTAGCTGTGTGATAAAATAAAGATGTAAATTTTTATGGTTATTTTTTGTAAAATATAAATTTTTAATTTTCAATGAATGTTGTCAATTGGTTTCACAAGTTTTAAAAATGATTTTAAAAAGCCATAAAGCCATTTTATTGGTATTTTATCAAGAGCTTTGTATAACAAAATGTTTAATGTCATTCTTGACATTTACGAAATTTTAATTTGTTTAATTATTTTGCTTAAATGCTAGAAATATTTAAGGAATTTTCAATGAAATTAATCATTGTTTATTTTTTAAAGTGTTTTTATTATAAAAGAGTTTTTTGAATGTTATGAATTTTATTTTACGATAAATCTATATTATATAACTTTCTTATTTCAATCTTCTGTTTTTTGCAAATGTTTAGATCATAATATTCTCATTAATGTGCACATTTTCTGTACTTTATCACACTATAAGAATAGGAATGCTTGTTAAAGCTATGTTAACAGATGAATGATAGTTTAGTGATTGTTGAATTCGTTAATTAATATTTGAAAAATTTTATTAAATTGTACTTGAATAATATAAAACTGCTTCCTGTTTTATATATATGTATGTAAGTAAGTAAATTATCTATATTCATATAAAATTTCCATTTTAAATGTTTAGCTGATATTCAAAGGAAAAAAAACTGAAATTAGTTCATTGTTAATACTAAATGAGAAATTATTTTAAATTATTGCTTATTTTCTTCATTATAGAGCGATTAAATATTTGAGTCTTTTATAAATTTTAGAAATTAATAATTAGAAAATTACCAAGATGGTTATAATGTTTTCTGTGTTATGATATTTTGTGTGGTAAGGAAACAAACATATTAGTCAATTTGCTTGCTTTTAAAGAAGAAATAGAAATTTCATTTTTTTTAAACATGATAAGTTATGTTTTGGAAAAAGTACATACAGTTTTATAATATTACATTATTACAAAATAACTATTAATAATGAAAAAATAAAACAAGTTTTTAATTTGTTTCAAAAATAAAGAATGTTTTGTGGAACAACTAAGAATATTTAGTAGTCTGTATTAAATTGCTTTGGGCTAACTTTGAAAATCTTTTAATGATTTATATATATATATATATATATATATATATATAATTATGTTTTTTAAATTTCCAAGTTATTCATTTTTTCCTATAAATTGCATTGTATATTTTTTATAATGCTAAAAAATAGAACCCTATACTCTGGTTGAATCAAGTGTGACAGTAGTTTCATTTTAGTTTTCAATTTTTTTAAAAAATATCTTGTGCAGAACTAAATATTTTTATAGCAAAACACATAGTCAATAATCACTTAATTTGCTTAGTACATAATTGTGTCTTAAAATAATTTGTCATATGCTCTTACCACATGTATCATTTTTTATAGATTCTCCTGTTTATATTTACTTTACCTTTTGCTCAAATGGATCCCGTTCCTCAGTGTAATAGTTGAAATATTTATGACTTTGCGGTAAAAAATATTCTCTTAAATTTATCAACGATGAAAAATAAAAATTTTTGAAAAAAAGAGTTTTTTTAGGAGGAATAATTATATTTCTTGCTTTATATAACTAGTTTGAAAATAATTTGCTTTCATTTAATGGAAAAAGTGTTAATTTGTAATGTATTGTTAACTTGTATATATTAAAAAATATAACAATGTATAAAATAATTTTATTTCTAATAAATTGTAAAAAAAATTGCATAAGAATTGAAAATAATCACATTCATTACTATATAATAATGAAATAGTAATGAATGTGATTATTTACAATTCTTATAAAATAAATTTTTTTTAATTATATATATATATATATATAATTATTGTAATACATTATAAACTCTATATAATTCGAATATATGTGAACAGTGTTTGGCAAAGAACATTCAGCTATTGAGATTTTTCTTAATTTTTGGTTGATTAAAGCTACGAATAAAATTTTATTTTCTGTGTAAGTTTGATAAGATTTCTATGAGATAATTTGAAAAGAATGTATTAAATAAAAAATGCTTTCAAAATGTTTTCTTGCTATATTGAATAAATATTTTCAGTTTATTAATTTGTTATTAATATTTTAAAATTAAACTCGAATGCTAAAAAGAGTTAATTAAAATAGGAGTCAATATCTGCAATGCTAATTTGTCCCTTTGAATATTAGCTATTTTTAAAATAAATATATTTTTAATAAAATATTTAAATAAATGATAAAACTGAAAATGCTCTTGATGTCCAAATTGTCTTTTTGCTGGTAAAATACTTACGTTTAGATTAAGCTAATTCTTAAGTATTTCTTAATATAATAATCTTCTATCCCTGTATGTGTGTGTATGAAATAAATCTATATTTTCATTCTATAAATTAATATATAAAGACAATACTTCTGCAACTTAAATCAACTGCCATTTGTATCTATGGAAATCAGCTGTATACTAATGTCATACTATAGACAAGATATATATTGTAGATATTATGAATTTTAATGCTCCAAAGTGATTCCTACCATATTAAAAGTAAATTTTTACCATTTAGAGGTTTGTGCTTTTTTATTGCAAAACAACACCACACGTAAATTAATATAATTTTATTGAGCTATATTTGTTTAGGTTTAAAATATTCTGATAACATATTAGAACAAAGTTAGTAGGTAAATGAAAGAACTTTCTGTTAAATTGTTACATAATATGTGGAAGCTTTCTTATTTAGAGTTACAATGTGTCTGCATTTTTTTTAAAATATTTGTCATATACTAATTTGCATTCAACATAGTTCTACGTATACAATTTCCACATTAGTCTTATTCATTATATTTTGGAGAGCCTTCATTATATAAATGTGTGAATATATGTATTCTCAATACACACGGATCCATTAGATTCTTAATACAATTAGCATATTGGATCTTAGTAGATTTGCATGATCGGCATATCAGTATGCCATTGGATCATATTGATCTGCCGATCATGCAAATTATAGATAAAGCAATTATTAATTCAAAATATTCGCTTGATATACAATTTCTACATTAATATATAATAGTTTGGAGAGCATTCTTTATATCAATTTGTTAATATATAGATTTCATCATTGTGAATATATAAATTCGTTAAAATATTTTTAACCAATCAATATACTCACAGTGGATTTTTTTTAAACATTTAGTTCATCCGTTTTTTTATTCCTCTTAAAATTTATCAAATACACAGAAAATGTTTTGTGATTATGTATTAAGGTAGCTTATAGAAAAAATTTTTTTTTATTTCCCGGATAAAAGAGGAAATTCTCAGGGAGTATGATAAACATATTTCCATCTCGAATATTAAAGAACAAATACATTATTGTTCTTAATTTCCTTGTGACTCAAGATGAAATTGAATCAGTTTTTTTAGTGCAAAAAGTATCAGCCGTGGAAATTTTTTCATATTGTTAACTGTACAGAATCTTTATAGACTAGTGTGGAACATACATCCCTGAACATAGGCGCATCTACGACTGTTGGAAAATTTCTTTATAAATCGAATAGGAAAAAGTTAAATAATTTAAAAAATACTAAAAATAATTCAAAAAATGAAGAAGCTTCTGTTTCTGATGACACTTGGCAACACCAAGCCCGCCCGTCAAGAGTCTAGTCGAATGAAGTCAGAGAGAGAGCGTCTTCCGTTTTTGAAAAGAGCATCCTCATACGAAGGTGGAAGTACGACTATTGGCTCATAGATGGCAGCACCATCTGAATATTCCAATTTTGATATGGAAACCAGAGAAGACCCATAGCCTGGCTCCAACTACCCCCAGAGGTATTAATTTGGAATGAGAACATGGAGGACATTGCGACCCGACATATTTTACGTGGCCCAGTCGCCACTAGTGAACACGACGGATCTTCGGCTTAGCCAGGATTCGAAGTCACCATCTTTCGGTAACGAGAACGACGCCGTAACCAACCAGGCTTCTAAAGCAATACAATATAGTCTTAGGTTCTATCACAATATCAGCTTGAAGACATTAACCATAGGTCAAATGTAGAGTTTTTGCAAAAAATTAAACATTTGTTTCTTATCTATTTGCCTCAAATTCTACTTTGAATAGAAAGTAATAGTCACAGTCATTGGTTGAATAGTATTTCATAGTACCTGTAAATTATGCATTTTATGCCACTATTTCACTAATAAAAAATAACATAAAAACAATGTTGGTGAAAATCATAGTAGTCATATTCTGCTGTCTAGGACTATGACAAATCGGTTAAAGAAATGGCAGATACTGTGAAAACCTTTCATTAGACTTGCTAACTTCGAGCTGAAAATAGCGTTTGATGTAGATTTTGAATTACATCAGATATACACACACGATATATGAGACAACTTATGAACTATTGAGTAAATTCGAACTTGGAGAAACTGTGCTTTAATAAAGATCTTTATCCAGTAATGTTTAAATTGAAAAAAAACAATGAAAAGATCAATTTCTTCACAAACAGCACAATTATATTCAAATATTAGAGTTGCTATTAAAGTTGACGACTGTGAAAAAGGTTGTCTCCCTTCTAAAAGTCCATCAGCAATACTGTTTGAGACAGTAAATCATAAAAAAGTGCAATAAAAATCATTGGTAAACTTAACGTAGAATTCATGGAAAGATCTGTAGAGCTCACAACATATTTGACATAAAAAAGTTTTTTTTTTTTTTTTTTTTTCTTATTCATATAAGATCTATCTATGTTATAGAGATTCCTCTCTTATTCGGGTGAAACAATTGTTGAGATTCGAATTAACACGCACACAAAGAGAAAGCGTCCATTGAAATAATCTATTAACATCCAATAAAAAATATATTCCTTCAAATCTCGTAAAATATAATTTTGATCATATATAGGGTATCCCATATAAGAGTTTACAAAATTCTAATCGCGTTTATCTTAATGATTCGAAATCTCATAGTAATGTTGGGTCAAAAACGCTTTTCTGAGGCGGTAGATGGCGCTACAGCATTGAGTTATACAATACTGAAAGCCTCGTTGCATGCATTAATTATTATTGAAGATATTCAAGAAATCTAAGACACTTTTCGAATATTTAAGAAATGTTTCAACACTTTATTCGGGCATATCCTGGGGTTGTCATTTAAAAAATCCTTTGATACCAGTTATTCTTTATTTTTGTTTGCATATTTTTGAAAAATAAATACCATTCTTCTCTTTTCTATTATAAAGCATTCCTTTTTTTATGGAAAATAGAGACATTGGTGGTAGAATTTCCACCTTCCCTTCTCTGTATTCGTGAAACCTGCCATCCTACAATGTCTCTATTCACTTGTAAAATAAAGATTCGAAGCAAGCACACTTAAAACTACCAGGCCATTTTAATGCCTTGTACCGCATCTAGAATATTCTTCTGACACATCATTTCTATGTAATTCTTGAGTCGTCTGGATGTGCCCTAACTCTCTCTCTCATCGGAGTTCATTTTGGAATGGCATATTGATGAAAACAAGCATCTTTTATTAAAAACTAGTGCCTCGAAAATGTACAACAGAAAAAAGGGAAGTTAAAGGAAACTCGTTATGATAACAGTCTGAGTAATTTTAATTTAAATTTAGTAGTTTTCTTAGGAAAGGAATTTCAAAAAAATTTAGTTCTCTTTATTTGTACGAGCGCTTATGCGATATTTTTTCTTTTTTCCGTCTGATGTGTTTTAAAAAAAATGAAATCTTTTTCCTATGCATGTGCAGGGCCGGCTCTAGGGGTGGGCAAGCCGGGCCCCTGCCCGGGGTGGCAACCTTAGAGGGCGGCAAATTGGCCCTAAAATTAAATTTCTCAAACTTTTAAACATTTTCTCTCTTTAAAATAATTGAGTTTTGAATTGAGTTTAATTGAATTGTATTTTTTTAATATATGCATTCCTACTTATTGTTGGGTAGACGAAGTATACCAACCGTTTTTCCAAATATGTACTTTGGGAAGTTGTCTTCCCAAAGATTTCTAGTGATTGGATGATTAGTGTATAGAAAATGCATAAAGGAAACATGCGTACACTTATATATATATATATGAAAGCCGTTGAAATAAAGTTAACATCCTTTTTGGCAGCTAAACATATATCAACCAGAATTCTAAGCATAGAGATATCAAAAATAGCAGTAGACATTAATTATTTATATATGTAAATAAAATTCCTTTTTTTAATAATTCACAGCTATGGATTCATTTAGAAATCTTTAATATTTTCTTAATACCTTCAAATATTTATAATAGCGTTCCTATTTCTTGTACAAATATTTTAACACGATTATAACCCTAAGAAATTTCTCAACTCGGTTTACAAAATATCTGTACTTTAATAAAATGAAACTACACATCCGTTGGCCCATGGAGTTCTGATTTATTTAACTTTTTCTCAAATCAAATAAACGATTGAAAAGCCAAATATTTATAGTTTCTACAATTACAATTATTTTAAAGATATTTATGTTTTTAAATCAGGATTGCTATTCTATGATTACTGATAATAACCATTCTTGTTTTCATTAATTAAACTTTATATATTCATTATACTTGATATCGAAATTCTTTTGAATGATAAACATCGGATCGAAGAGTGTCCAAAAATGTAAACATACAAATCATCGCAAATATTACCCATTGGCACAGCATGTCCTTTTTTGGACCTTGCGCCATAAAACCCAACCAGCCAAATATTACCCAAATTGCTACTCAAACCGGCAGCTAATCAGAATTCTTCTTACATATAATGCCGGGGTAATACTAGAGTAGCGTAACTCACTCTTTATCATAGTTTGTTAATAAGAATCAACGAGTCAAGCGAAAATTGAGTAACTCCGTGTAACACAACTCTCGAGTTATCCCGTGTTTAATAAGTACGGCCGATAAAGTTGGTCATTTTTTTTTTTAAACATTGGTTAATTTTTCTTTAGAGGAATTACTTTTTCAAAAAATTATATACTACATATGGATTTCTATATATAAAATTTATAATTCTTTACGAACTTTTCTTTCTTGAGAGAAATAGTGTATTATCATACTGCGCGATCAGATAGGTATTACTATATTTCTTCCTGTTACGTTGTATTTTTAGAAATAAGTTTATATCGAAATAAATATTCAGATAAAAATATTCATCTTAGAAAAATCCCCATGCAGCTTAACCAAATCATTGAGTATTATCCTTCACTGTGTCCTTTAATCTTTATGACTAATTCCTGTTTTCTCACCAATGCAGGAATTACAGAATACGAGGAATGATAATTCCTAAAGATGTGGATTAGGAATTATCCAAGTCATTCTGAAGTACCTGGAAATTGATTATATGAAAATTTATCTTGCAAGGAATTTTCATAGACTTGAGAAATGAGGGAATAAAAAATAATTAGTTCTCTTTCAGGAAATTACCAGGTAATATTGTGCATCTATGTGAATTATCAGCTGTTCATGTACATTAATTACTCAGAATTGAAATCATATTTGCTATAGCTATCAATATCAATTTGGTAATCAATGTGACAAACGTGTTTTCTCAGACGTTATATAATTCTGAACAATTCAAATTTATTTCTCATAAATAACAATAAATTAGGACAAAAAATGACTTCTAATTCAAGAAAATAATTTAAAAAAGTAAAAACAGAATTTTACTTTAGGTTAACAAGTTCTTCCACTGATTACCTATAATCTGCCATATTTTTTTAGATCGATTTGAAAAAGAATTCAAATTCGATATGTTATGCAGTTATCATTCTTCTTCACTAAGTTTGCCATAAATAGGCTCTAACATGTAACGCGATGGTTCTTTGACAGAATGTACTATATTACTCTAATTTCTGTCAACCTGAGAAGAGAATAATCATAGCTCTGCCTTTTTATAGTCGTGATACCACGCAGTGGACTGCTGAACGCTGTTACAAGGTACTTTAATGTCCTCTCAGTTTGATTTTTTCATACATAGTAAGCTGCATTTACGTGTCATAATTGAGGAAATCCGGGACACTTCCAAGCACCCACTCCGACAGACATGCATGCAAAAACACATTTAACATCCGGTTCACCGTGGCTTAGTTGAGGATAATGGTCTTCAGAGCGACAAGTCCCGGGTTCGATCTCAATCACTGTTAAACAACAAATGGATGGTGTGCTTCTGTCGGGGTATGTGCTTGGAAGTATCCTGGGTTTTCTCCTTTGTGATACGTGAATACGGCTCATTATCTATGAAACATTTTTTAGGAAGACAATTATGCTAGGAAATTAAAATGCCTTAGTCTGTCTACTATGCGACGTCAAAGTATCCATCTCCAATTGCCCAACAGTGACTGAGATCGAACCCGAGACCTTCCACTCTAAAGAGCACTAGCCTACCCACTAGCATAGAATATCCACAGTTAGCTAGTTTGTGTCTACATATAGGTAAACATGGATTTAGACATACGTTTGCAATAAGCATTCAGTCATAAAATATTAATTCCGATTTGAATATGATTAATAAACGTCATGATATTTTTTTTAGAATACGGATTCCGAATATTTTTAAGGTAAATTCCTTTAATTGTCATCTAAAAATAAATATGTATTATGTTATTCAACTATCCTGGTGACGATTGAAAAGTGAGAACATCACAAATATTTTTATTTAATTAATGACTTTTTAGAACAAAAGCATCAAAATCATAATTTCCTTAAAATATTCCTTGAATTTTTGCATATTTAAATCAACATGATATACAAATAATTTGTTCGGATTATTTTTTAAATGGTATAAATATTGTCAGGTATCAAACCTAGTCTCTTGGTCACCAATGAACTAGGAATGGTTTGATTCATATTTATTAGTAATTTATAATGTTTTAAATTTTTAATATTACCAATACTATAATACAGAAAATCAAATTTGGCTTATTGTAGAGCACATTTAAATTGAGCCTAGTTTATCTAACTTATGTAATCTACTGAAATATTTGCAATTTTATTATTTAGTTATTTTGAAAAAAAAATATGTTCATAGACTATACACATTTTTAAGTATTTCCTTTTATTATTTAGAACTTTTATCCATTTTTTAAAGATAAATTTAATGCATAGATTAAAATATTTCATAAATATTTTTAGTTTTTTTCTCTCTCTCTGAATTCTTGAGTCACTCAATTTCTGACATGAAAATATTCATGATCAGTGGTATTCAACCTAACAGACATCATGTGCCAAACCATATTGACCAATGATTCTAAATGCCGTATTACGCAATCACATTTTCATCTAATCAATTGTAATTAAAGAAACTTTTTCCTAGATCACAAAATAAATTTGCAGTAAAAGGAGAAGGATTTGACATTGATAACTTTGTAAAATTATGCAGTTTTACTAAGCCACGTAATTAATAGTAACACGTGCCAAATCTTGGCACGTTTGCAACAGGTGGCCGATACCCGTCCCAGATTTTACCAATACTGCATTAAGTCAATTACATCTTAAATACGGAAATAGTTTCTTAAATCATCTTTAAATTCATTTTTTTTTTAATTATAAAGGAACCGATTTTTATAAAAAAAAATAATAGTGGTAAAATATTTCCTGTTAATATCATTTGTAAAAAAAATTATTACCAGAAGTTAAAGAAATATGTAAGACAAACACAAATAGTTTCTGCACAATTTCGAGTTTATTATTTAAAACTCATTAAGAGATCTTATTACATGAAGAGAATCCACGTGAGTAGAATAAAATGTACTTCACAAATATTTCATAATTAACCTCAATTACAATAAAAATGAAATGGATAAATGTTCACATGAGGAAAAGTTTACACAATCTGATAAACGAAATCAAACATGCTTGAATTTTACAAAGCACCAAAATATATGCTTTTTATTATAACATTTATGATCCTATCTAATGGTACGCCAAAGACTACAAAAAAGGGTAATAATAGGAATACTAAAATTGTAAAACATTCAATAAAATACAACAAATACATACAATATCATTTCTGTGCAAAATGACTTTTTAAAAAAAATCACCGGTGATAATCCATTCAGAATTCTTAGAATTCGTGTAAAATTTTTTTTTCCATAAACAACAAATACTGACAACGTTAATATTTTTCATAAAAATAACATAAAGAAGCTTAAATTTCATTCAAAAACTCTTCTTTTACCATGTCTGTTATACAAACATGCAGCCAAAAATTTCACTAGTCTGCAATAAGCTTTTGGAAATTTGCAATTCCAATGATACAGCTTGCAGATCTAGAAAATTTCCAGCAACGCATATTCACTCTCAATAAAAAAAAAAAAGAACAATACAAAAAGTAACAAACGAAACATTGAATCTGAAAGTACAGATTCCAGTCTTCAAAAATCACAGATCGTTTTATATCACTCTAAAATCATTTTTACAAGATGACTAACTGACTCTCTCAAGTGAGCATAGAACTCATTAATTTAAAAAAAATTACTACTTCTCTCATAACAGTATCGACATTTCGCAATAATTAGTACTGATACAAGTATAGCAATATATTTTCATGTATATCTCTATGACATTACAAAATATGTCAAAGTCAACAATAATATGAAACATGGTGAAACGTTTATTGTTCTTGTATTTAAAGAGATTCTTATCTTTAATGAGAAGCTCTTCTAACAAGAAAGTAAAATCATTTTATTGTCTTGTTACGATTTGTTACTCTTGAATAATGGTTTCTTAAAAATATAAATAAAATTACTCTCATACTACTATTTCTTCTTTTGTATGATAAAGATCTCTTAAAAATATAAATAAAATTAAAGTAAAATTACTTTTTATAACGATTACTTTTTTTAAATAATTATTTCTTAAAAATAAAAATAAAATAAAAGTAAAATTACTTTTTATAACGATTACTTTTTT
>JAPDSC010086582.1:27572-46754 GCA_026290005.1 Latrodectus geometricus | reverse complement strand
GATAAGGATTTCTTAAAAATATAAATAAAATTACAAAATTACTTTTTTATAACAATTACTTCTCTAATTTGATACGGATCTCTTAAAAAATATAATTAAAGTATAAATAAAATTAATTTTTTTATTATGATTACATCTGTTAAATGATAAGGATTTCTTAAAAATATAAATAAAACAATAGTAAAATTACTTTCTTGCTATAATTACTTCTCCTGTATGATCATTAAAGAAACTTTTAAGATAAGGATCTCTTAAAAATATAAATGAAATTCACTTTCTTATTGCGATAACTTCTCTTGAATGGTAAGGTTCTCTTAAAAATATAAATTAAAGTATAAATAAAAAAGTAAAATTAGTTTCTTCTTATGGTAACTTCTCTTAAAAAGAAGTAAAGATTTAATAATGAATATAGAACTATTTGTGTAAGAAGAATATTTATAAGAAGTAACATATCTGGCTGAAATATAATTTTAGAATTTTAGACGAAAGATACCAGAGTGATTTCATTCAAGTTTCTATACAAGAACATAAATTTTCTAGACAGCTAACTTAACGATTTTACATTTTTTAAAGTTATAAATGTTAAAAAATTTGAATTTTTTGTTTTGTATTTACTGATAAAGATATGCTATACTTGTTTTAGTACTCTCTATCCCAGCTATGACTAAGAGATACCAATCAATAAAAAATGAATGTCAAGAATATCATACTTTCATGCTCTTTAGTTTGAGCTTACCACAAAATAATAGATACTATTACCATGTTTGGCGATAAATCTTCCATTTTTTAAAATATTTCACAATTATATATAGCCTACATTTTAAAAAAATGATCTTTTTAAGAAATTGCTTTTATCAAAATAAAATTTTTATAATTAAAAAGTACAAAAATTTATCATGTAATCATTGAATTTTGTTTTAAAACAACATTTTTATATAAAAGTAACAATATAAATATAGAACAATTTTAAACTATGAACTAACAAAAATTTAAAATATGTAAATAATTAATTAATTTCATGTCTTAAATATGCATAAACACATGTGCATCAATTGGTATCTCTTTTTCACTTACTGAAAATACAAACTAAATGTGATATTTACAGACAATAAAATATAATTTGCATCAGTTTAAATAGCACACATATAAGCTTGGAACAATAGAATCCATGCCCGGTAGCACAAATTTTTAAAGGCACATAAAATCACACACAATCGAGCATACTCGACAAGCTAAATCACAAATTGCTATCTCGGAACGAAAATAATAAGTGTAAACAAAGATTGCGTATACAATTTTACATCTTTAAAATGTGATACAGCGTTAGGTATATAATATATATCTGTATACAATAAAAACACAATTCATGAGAATTTTATAATATATAATACGTGGAAATATATATAGTTTGTGCTCACTAAAACTATCAAACAATCAATTTTAAAATCGTATATTATTTGATAAAAAAAAAGCTGCAGATAATTTACAATGATAAATTCTTATAAATATTTTTCCATTAAATTGATATGAAACAAAAGCTAAATTTATGAGGCATTCGATTTGATTTTGTCCATTTAATGCTACAAAAGAAATTTTTTATATATATTATAATTATAGGAAAAGTATACATATTTAATTTTTTAAAAGAAACTAGAGTTTTAGAAAAACCTAGTAAAAACACTCAATAAATTAATCTAACATATTTTCTAATTAGAATAATATATTCTGATATAGAATGAATTCTACGATTAAGAATGATAATGCATTTTACAATTGAAATTGGGGCTGCCTTAGTTTTTATGACAAAAATGTAAGCAGAATACATTAAAGCTAAAAATATGTTACAAAAATTGAAAATAAAAATACAATTATTTATAAAATCAAGTTTATAAAGGATATTTCAAAAGAATATCTTTTAAAAAAAAATGAAAAAAAGTTTGGAAATTAGCTTGTTAAATCATAATTTTCACTAAAATATACTCTCTAAAATTAGTAGATTATTTAAATTTCTGTAAATTGCATTGATTATCCTTCATATTCTTCTTAGTTCTTTCGATTACAATTTCTGAAAGATACTGTATTACATTTTTATCAATATTTAAAAAACTTCATAAAAATAAAGCAAAACTTATTTCACAAATTAATTTAATGCAGCAAATTTTATTTTAGGAAGTAAATAATCAAGAAAACAGCAATAAATTAATAAATATTTCATCTTTCTAAAACTTTTCAGCTTCTTTTAAGATAATAAAAAATAAAAATATTCTATATAGGTTTTATCCGAGAGAAATTTGATGAACATTTTCAATAATTTAACTAAATTTTTTAGTTTGAATTTCGATTGCGTTTTGTAAACATTATTATTTTAAGAAACATTTCATATATGACATAAATACTTTGCAATATTAAAATAATTTTCTTAAGCATCTTTGTAGATAAATATTTTGATTTGAAAAGTAGAAGTTTTTATGGACTACTTATATACTTCATATTTATATATATTATATATCTAAGAAATTTTTTATGAACAGGCTTTCACTTTTGTCATTTAATTGGTATTGCTATATTTCCATTATATTATACTGTATAAATATATTTATGATTTAGTAAATTTTGCTCAATTCCTTTTCAATAAACTATAAAAGGAAATACATTAATTTTTAATACATATTGAAATAAAATATAGCTTTTAAAAGTTCTAAAAAATACACTTACAATATAGATAATACATAAGCATTTAATTGATTTTTTATGAGCTTATATATATATATATATATTTTCAAATTTCATGTCAGAAAAGAAATAAAATTAAATCAAATAAAAATATTTGTTTTCAGTCGTAAAATAGAATTAAACAATTCTAAGATACATCTTATATAGTTTTATTTAATATTTGCATATCCCTTTCGAATGAATCTAACATTTGTATAAAATATTTATCTTTTTCTTTTTATTATTATATTTTATATAACAAAGAGAACACATTTCCGTTAAACATATCTCTATACTCCTTCAGAAAAATATGATAATATAACATAATATGTGCAATAATTATATGAAAAAAATCTCTATTCATATAGGGAAAACGCGTTTATATAATAACGCATAAAAATATATGCAGAATCTAACAATTTTGATGAAGTAGAATATTACTATAAAAATGAAATAACGTAGTACAATAACAACATCTAAGTCTAACACATGGAATATTTTAAACATACTTTCTAACAAACTCAATATCTATTTAATGCCTTTATTAGTATGGCAACGAAACTAAAAACATCCACATTACTCACGTATATAATTGAACTTACTCAGAATCCCTAAAAATTGAATTCCCACCTCAAAACATGTGAAGAAAAATAAAATTCCTCCTTTAAATCAAAGGAATAATTTTAATTTTAGCAGTCATGTAAATTTTTGATTTCAAATGAACCCTAACATAACTTTATTTATTTTAAAAAACTGCTGTTGTGGTAAAAGCAGGTGATCAAAACTTGTTAAAACATCTGTGACTTGCAATAAAAAAACTAGAAATGAAATTAATAAAAACATGTGCAGTCATAATTGAAGAAAACGTAACTAATATTCTGTATGTTTTTTTATGATGTTTTGTATACATTTTCTTTCTTGTTTAATGAATGTAAACTATTAGTGAACTTATATCAAAACCAATATTAGTATTACTGTCACCTTTTAAACTCTGCATCTAGTTTACTTTATATGAATAATTTAATTTTTTATGATGAAGTTTTTCAACACAAAATTAACCTATAAAACGAATCCTTTAACTCACTATCCGATAAGTAAAATTTCAGGGATATAATGTGGAAATGTTTCTTTAGTTTTTTACTCAGCAATGTATAATGGGATTTGAAAAGGCTGAAATTGATATATTTCATAACGACCAGTAATCAGTTTAAGCAGATGAAATATAGATCAAAAACTGGGATCTTATTCCAAAAACTGGGAAAATGGGATCTTATTTCCGACTGATATTGGAATGGTATTGCGAAAGATCTGAAGAGGGCGCTGTCATCTTACCTTCGAAGCTTTCTGAATCTGAACTTTAACCAATTTCTCACAACTCTAACGTGACGAAATAACTCAAAATAAGAACAATTCATTATTGATATTTTATATACTTTCTTTAACAATTCGAAATAGCTTCTAACAAAATGTCATCGTGTTATTTTATGCCACAGTCGAATGAGAAAATATAACAAACGTTTTAGAAATTAGAATTCACCAGGATAAAAGAAAATCGGACTCCAGAATGATTTAAAAGAAGCTTTTTAAACTCAAAATGTTCGATGATATTTTGGATGGTTTGGTTTTTGATATAAGTTATATAACCGTTTTCTGGAAAGTCATAATCAACATGAATAATATTTGTCACCTAAAAGTTTTCTTGTTGTCAATTCAAATTCATTATGAAGTTAAATTTATTTTCTTTCAGAAATGGAAGACACCTCTTAAACCACGTAATGATTATTTAATTTCTATGAAAACCATTTAATTCTTTTGGTATTATCATTCCACAAATCGAATTCGCATTTAGTTTTGTCTATCATTAACTAACAAAGATATTTAAAAAATGTTGGTATAGTTACCACTGCCGAAAACTTTTTTTGTATGACTGATTAATGCAAGCCACGTGATGGTATAACAAGAAGTTATCAAATTATTCAATCTCGAAGGAGAAGAAAACATTAGGTTGACGTGGATTTCAAATATACACCAGCTATAACAGAATATGTAAATTAAAAATATTGGCAGCCGAAGCTGTCCGCCTTAGGTGTTGGAAAAGAAGCACTCCAGCTGTTCGTCCGGCAGCTTGTAGAAGACTTGACCGATGTTGAAGGACTTCCGGATGGCCAGCAGCTCGTCTATGGACTCGATGGGATTGGCTTTCGTGGACCAGACACAAAGCGAGCTGTTAGGAACTTGGAAGAGTAACCTCTGCATCTCCGGTATGGAGTACTTCAGCAGCGACGCGTGTACAGGGAACATGACGGGTTGCATCAGGGTGTACTCCTTCACCAGGGCAATCATTCGGTCGATATACTCACGAGTGTACCTGTGGGAAAATTAGTGCATTTTTATGAAACGTCAACTATAATAATGAAGCGTGCATAACATAACACAATATCCATTACAATATGAAAAATTGTATTCTACAGATAATTGTAACTGCACTGTCTCATTAGTATTTATTCGGAGATAAAATATTTTTTAACAATAGTAACATAATAGACAAAATGAACTTTGTACGTTTATAAGCAAACTGGGAAGTGCATAACCCACAATGAATGTCAATGTTTCTACTTTTCCATGGTAAAATGATGAAATATATATATATATATATATATATATATATATATATATATATATATAATTTCTTTTCTTTTAAACTCAATATTCACTACATTTACAATATTCTTTCTTGTATGATTTTCTTTAATCTTAATATTCTGTAATTTTTTTTATTTAAATTTTATTTAAATTATATTCATATACACATACATAAATGTATGTATATATGAATATAATTTAAATAAAATTTAAATAAAAAAATTACAGAATATTAAGATTAAAGAAAATCATACAAGAAAGAATATTATTTATCAAGTTTCAAAGTGGCGCAAAAAGTTTTTAATATGCAATATTCTATGCAAATTATATTATATATTGAGAATTTAGACTTTATACTCTGAAATAAAATATATTTTTCTGCAAAAACTTAGTCTATAATGTCTTGAAAGTACACACGAAGCAAAATCCACTAAAGAAATACAAATAATAATTTATATATACATAAATATGCGTAATGTACTGTCACTTATATTAATTGTATGAATTATTTTTCTACTCTACCTAGGAAAACTCGCAGACATTGAAATTTCGCATGCTAAATCTTATATCATTTGGTCAAAATAATGTAAATCATATTTGAGATATCAATCTTAAGTTTTATGTCAATTGATTGAACTTCTTTTTTTTTTATTCACTGATATTACTAAAAAATGCTAGAGAGTTTGGCTATAGTCCAATAGTTCTTGCTCACAGGGAGTTTTTCGCAAATTTTTAATTTCTAACTACATAAGGATTATATGCGTTTTGCATTTCAGTGTATTTGGGGATAAAAAAAAGGCACTATTTTTTAAATTAGACATGGAAAATTAGATAAATACTTCCTTTGGAAAAATGTTCTTGATTATTTTTTTATAACGTCGTTAGATGAAGAATGATGAAATTTAAACCATATAATCTAAATGGTTTATCAAAGAAACAAAACTGAGTTACATGTCTTCCGGTTTCGATATTCTTAAGGTAAATTTAAATTTGTTCTATAGCTAAACAATGACATACATATATATATATCTGAAATACAATATTGAGAGCAATTCTCATTTAAAAATAAAACTATTTCAATGTGAGCCTCTCGATGACATTTTGCTTCTGGATGAAATCGTCTATCAAATGATAGATTCTTACCCAATTTTTAGATAAGTGGAGGGCAGAACATCTGTAGTCCACCCTATAGATATGATTGACCTTGGAAACCGAGTGCGGCACAAAGTGAGGAAAGTCCAGGAGTCCACTGGCACAACAGACGAACTGTGGGGTCCAAGTTGGATATCTGCATTCAGTATGATCGGACCACGTAGCTGCCAATAGAAAACGAAACTATAAATACATATGTTTTTATAAAGAAAAATATCAAAAGCAGACTTTACACATATTAAAAATAAGATATATATATTTCAGAACTTAATTATTTTTATTTGCAATCAAAAATTTGAACATGACTTAATAAAAATTTTAGTACACTTGTTAAGGAATAATTTTCTTTTATTCCAAAACTTATAATTTTGAAGATACATAAAAAAAAATTACAACATTTATTAAGTGTTTAAAAAGCATAATTACAAGATTACAACTATAAAAGAAATATGCAATTATCAAAAATACAGAAGACTATGATAATCGAAATATATTAAGCAAAAATAACAACTACGTTCATATTATTTTGGCTATACTTGAAAGAAATTAAAAATTTCCAACGCTATATTAAATTCCTTATTTTTTAGATAATTGTTCCATTCTTCCAATAAGAAAGAAAGTACTATGTAAAGAATAATATACTGAATAACTAAAGTAATTCGCCGACCAACATAGTTTGAGTTTTGCTTGCTGGCTTGTTGAAGAAGACAGATGATCCAGAGTGGGTGGCATATAACTTGCTGCAGAGGATATGAAA
Organism: Latrodectus geometricus; assembly: GCA_026290005.1. Classification (NCBI taxonomy): domain Eukaryota; kingdom Metazoa; phylum Arthropoda; class Arachnida; order Araneae; family Theridiidae; genus Latrodectus; species Latrodectus geometricus. The sequence continues at coordinate 39,490 of JAPDSC010086582.1, read as the reverse complement.
AATCACTCCTGTGATTTTAATAATCATATCATAAATGCTGAGGAATTGAGCTACTCTGACAAAAGAGAAGACTGTAATTGACAAATGAGTCGGAATGAAACCACCGAATAGAAAATGGTCACATGGACTATTGACGATTAGATTAATAGAAAACATCTTGTTATTGGAAATCCTTAACGATATAGGGAGTCAGAGGTTTAGAAAATCAAGATATGTGATAGATAATAACATTTAATTCCAAGCTTAATAATATTCATTTGGATTTTAATTGCATTCTGCCCATTAATGAGTCGTTGCCTGTTGTTTATTTTGTTTAATATGATGATGCAGTTACCAATTGCCTGTGTTACTGATGATATATGCATCTAAGAGCATGGCATTTGCTGCTGGTCTCGCTGTCATTAGTCTATTTGCCATAAATACTTACAGCAAAATTCACGCAATGTCGACAAACAGTATATTTTCGAAAATAATCGGCTTGTTTTTTTCAAACCACCACACTCTACCCTTCGTCAAAGTAGCTTAAAACCCCACTAGCTATTTACCTAATAAATTAAATTAATTATAGAAATGATGCTTCATATTCTTCGCAATGAGTTGTATATTGTAAGGTCTGGACCATATGCCTTCCACATCATATTGGAAGACTCAGTATCAAATGGTCAAAATTGCAAAATGTTTAGTCTTTTCAATGTAAAAAACGTTCACCAAGACCAAGTAATAAGACATTCTTCGGAATGGAAGATCATGGTTTTGATCACCGCCAATCTTAAACAATGAATATTGTAGATTGCATTTCTGCACATACATCAGTCAGTTTGATATTTAATCAATTTTCCTCACTTGAGATTCGTAAATACAATGACTAAGTTTTTCAGGAAAACAGTATATGGCAGTCTTACAAAAGTTTTAAGCTCTTATATTATCGACAATGCAATGTTCACAAAGTGATAAATAGTTACCAATAAAAGTCCACTAAAATATAGTTTGTGTATTAAATATATTAAAAGTTATGCGGAATCAACAACAGGGATAAGAAAACATTGAAAAGTAATTGGAACAAATGAAATAAAAACAATAAGCCAATTATAAAATTGTGAATTCTATATATCTGTAAAATATGCCTATCACAAAGCATTTAGAATATGGCATCCATCATTTTCTTAAATAATCACATGAACTTATTTTAATAACAGCCTTAAGGCATTTTTAAAAAATGTCATGGAGATAGCACGATATCTCAGCTTTAAATTTCGCTTGTATGCAATCATCATAAACAATGGGTTAAAAAACTAAATTATGTTTACATTTAAAACCAATCACTTCAGGATTCATTTCGTTTCATAAAATTTCACTCAATGCTATTACCTACTGGTTACACAAGTTGCCAGCCAAACGTGTAGCTCTGAGTTTTGATTCAGCATTTCGAACATCTGATCCCAGCATCAGGCTAGGATGTGTTCGTAACAATTTGGAATCTACTTTTTAACAGTAGTTTATGGAATAATAATTTTTTGTTTACAACAAATGATCGTTGAACAACAGCAGTTATTTTTTTTTTTTTTTTTTTCATTTTAAGGGATATTTTCGATTTTCAGTAAATTATTATCAATTTGATAACAGTTGGTCCTCAGGTTTTCATCATATAATCATTTTATAAAGGTTTAATTTTACATTTCGTTTTTTCAAACTGGTTTATATTTATATCATTATGACAGAGCAAATCTTATAAGTAGTTAGTGAAATCTTTAACAGGAATCAGGAATTTTGCGTATAAAATAAATCGAATGCATTTTCTTTCAAAACTATAGTGGAAAATTCCAACAAACCACCTTTTTAAAATTGTAGAATGCAAAATATACTTCTGACCTATTCACAAAACAAAAAAATCAAAAGCGTTTTTTTATTGAGTTGTTCGGAAAGTCATTTCGTTTTTTTCACTAGAATCAAATGTTTACTAATGAAAAACCAACCATTTTATACTTATAAAATCATGCAACGACCATAGAGATGATAAAAGGTATTGGACTAGAACCAACAATATACAATTCAGTAACATATTTATTCGCTAAACGTTTTTCCTTTTCATATAAACGAAATAATTTTCCGAACAACCCAATATGTTGGTGATGTCTCGCTAAGCGAATCGCGGTAAAAGAAAGCTTTGACTTACATGGTCAGCCACCCTTGCCAGAACTCTGCAAGCAGGTTCGACCACCTCCGTGGACTGAAAATCCAGCTGGATACCTTTGTTGTTGTACCGCAGCACTTCTTGTAGCCATTCCTCCAGCGTGAGATCGCTCGGAACAGCCGCTGACTGTGACATAATAGGTACTGGGTACCTACTGTTACAGGACATGCTCACGTCCCCTTCCACAAGACTAGCAGGGCCTACAATTAAACGCATAATTGCTTATGAGTAAAGCTTAAGTAGTTAAGTCTAGTACGCTTTTTTAATATAAAGATCAAATGAAATCATAAATTATGGATATCATGGTCTCATATTGTATGAAACTATCGAACTAATTAATACATTAAAAATTCAAAATAATTAAATTATGTTATAACACTCAAGATCTAAATTTTTATGGATATCTAAAGTCTGAAACAACAAGTGTTAAGTTTGTGAATTTAAATTCGAATTACAATTTAAGGAATGCTTCTCCCCAACAATTATACTAACAAGTAATAGAAAAACATTCTTAGAGGGATAATCATTTTATAAATTTCAAATATCTTTTCGGAATAAAAAATCCATATTTTCAACAGAGCGCCAAATTAAATTTTTAACAATTTATATAACTAGGAATTCTTTATTTAAGAATAATTGCAACCTAAAATCAATTAATCTTTCGTTCTGAAATTTCAATTGACTAAGCTAAGGTTCTTAGTCAATTAAAAAGAACCCATTTTCCTATTTTGACTAGAACGAGATTGTTTAATTTTATAATATAACTTTTAATTAATAAATTTATCTTTCTTTACTATGATATAATTATAATTGTAATTGTAGTGTAATAATTATCAAGAGTATTCAAAAAGAATACTCGCAGGGAACGAAGCGCACACAATCGTCTTTTTCTCATAATAAATTACCCTCTAAAAAGAAAAAAAGCCTGCGATGCTATAGTCTTCCTACGAGAGATTCTGAGTAGATAAGTGGTAAGGCCATGGTTCTCGAAGTAGAATGTATAGATGAGTGCTCTTAACTCTTATTAAAGAATGAAAAATAGAGTCTTTGTGTTTTCTGCATTCACAACTATTGGGTTTTATGCTGGCAAAAGTTTCTAAAATTTCTACATTTGAAATAAATGAATAAAGCCTTTAATCTATGGAAAGTCCTTGTCTTTTCAAAAGTCGGTTATACGTTGGTAAACTTTAAAATAGTCTAAAACTGCAACGTTGAGTCAAAATTTTCTTTTGAAATTTACCTTTTAAATGATTCTATTTTTATAAGTAACTCAAGATGTAGTCTCATGTAAAAATTAATTAAAATCCAAAGTAAATCACTAGTTTCAAGTTCTGTTTTCTCTGGCTTCCTCTCTGTAAGAAATTGGAAGATCCAGATTGTGCTGCCATCGTACTTCCACAAAGCAAAGCAATTGACGGAAAAAGAAAGTGAAAGAGACCGACAGATGTTGAAGGCAGATTGCAATATCTAAAAAGCAAACAACAGCAGCTAGTGATCGCAGAACTTAATCAGTATTCAGTTTCCCTAGTGTCAATGATTATAGTTAGAAATCACCTTTATTAAGAAAACATTTAAGACAGAACAGCAATTTCCAAACTATTTGTCACAGAAATTAATGCCAAACGTCATCTATAGTAGTATCACGGGCACTAAGCCTGGTGAAGGTAATATGATCTGACATATCGTCTCGTTCACACTTTTCTTTGCAGCTATACAGTTGCAAGGAAGAACACCTACATAACCACATAATCTTAATTATCTCCTACCAACTGGTCAAGCGTGGCAGTGAATCTATCATGACATAGGCAATTGTATTGTGATTTTCGGCTGAACCAATCGTAACCCGAAAAGAAAGTATCAATGGGGAGAAGTACAGAGAAATTTTAGCCGATCAAATCCATTCAATGATGTAATTTTGTTCCTTGGAGGAGGAATTTTTTGTGATGATAATGAGCCCCTCCATGCAGTAGGACTTGTTTGATGAACACGAGGATATAGTTTAGCATCTGCCATAGCCAATACAGCCAACCGACCTCAATATAATGAATTCTTTAATTTATTTTGGAGCTTTCATTATGGAATCCTATCTTCCATCAGCATCTCTTCAAGAATTTTACCAATATCTTCATGAAGAATGGTACATTATTCCCTCCTCTAAGCACTATTTAGTACTAGTATGAATCGATTCCTAGACGAATCCAAGTTGTATTAAGGTGGACTACACCTTACTAATAAAGGATTCTTTATAAATATAGTGTTTCCATTGTTTTGGTAACTACCTGTATGCCGTTTATTAGCAGTTGGCGCTCTCTGGTGGTAATGAGAGAACTATAACTTACATATAAAAACTCTTATCTCTTTTTACTCAATCGTGTAATCACAATTTTTATCATTATTTGCTTCTTTTTTGTTAAACATTAACGAATGTGCTGATTGTAAAACATATATGAACAAAATAAATGCTTCAGTTTTTTATTGAACTGCGCTCTAAATACTTACTTCTAAGTCCATTTGCCAATCGAACTTTACTGTTCGTTCCACGAGCCCAGGTCACGCGCAGTCCATCACCTTTTGCTTCTGGGAAGTAATCCAATAGGCCAGTCGGCATGGAATTCTGAAAACACAGTATAAACTCATATAAGAATTGTTTTCATTTCATTTTAGGGACTTTCTTTGTTTACTGCATTTTTTTCAGTACCTTAAATATAATGTTAAAAGAAAAATATCGGTAAATGGTAATACACAGCAGATATTTTCAAAATACTTTTCTATTATAGAAATAAATGGTGTAAAAATAGGCATAAATATAAGAATGTGAAAAATATATTTCTTATACTTTCTGCACACACGACTATCGAAATAGATGCTTGGAAGTTTTCCAGGTTTCCTCCCTTGCGATATATGAATACAGACCACTTTCTATGAAAATTCCTCACAGAAGGCAAATTACGTGGTACAAATTAAAATGACTTACAATCGCCTCCGAGTATTAGGCTGTCTGCTTACTATACGTTGTCAAAATAATTTTCTTATAACTTCTATTTTAATTCTTTATAAATTATTCTTATCATTATCATCATTTTTATTCTTATAATTTTTAAATGTAGTTTATTCTTATTATTTCATTACAAATAATGAACTAAGATAATAAATTCAGTAATGAAACAAACAGCTCTAGTTTATATAGAGCAGTAATTATATTCCAACTAATTCAAATTAATAGCATTTCATTAAGGATTAAAAATTCATAATAAGAAAAAGAACTAATGATCTAAATACAAAACACTTATTAAACAAATCTTTTTAAATAATCTTATTTTTAACTATAATATGCCTTCGAGTGGAATCAGACACATTAATCAAATTATAACCGAATTCTTATCTGATTCAGAAAAAATAATAATTTTGTCCTTTGTAAATTTTAATTTTTTTAAATTCAGAAATACAGTTGCTTAATTAGTTAAATATTTATTTAAAATAAAAAGTGCTAATCTTTACAATTATTTTCAATAAAGATTGCCAGCATAATAAATAATTTCAAAAACCAAATGTTTATATGAAACATTTAAATAAACTATAAATATTTTCAATTTTTTTCATTCATTTGGTTAAAGTTAACTGTATTCTGTCTAAAAATTAATTTAATAAAATTTGAAAACATTTTTACTTTAAAGTGTTTTATATTTCATAATTATATATTATTTTGAAAAATATCTGAGAATTGAAAAAAATTATTTCAATAAACACATCCTGAAATTTAAATTTATAAGAATAAAAAAAAATCGAGCGTGTTTAGCTCTTTTGTGGATCCCAAAAATTAGTATTTTAATTTATTTCTTTTTGTTTAAAAAAAGGTGCATATGATTTTGAATGAAACAACTACTTGTTAATATTTTTCATTTTTGTAGATACAATTACATGTCGCTATATATATTACACGGCGTATTGTACGTTACATCTGTATATCTAACAAAAAAGTTTTAAATGCGATTAGTAAAATGAACCCGTTATTGAGCAATTAGACACTATTTCGGATTCATTAACAGCATTGTTCTGGATTGTCAAAAAAATTCATATGAAAAAATTAACTCATAAATAACACAGCCTAAAAACACCATGACGTCATATAAAAAATAAAGATCTTTTTAATTAGACTCATAATATACTCATACTCAAAACAAGAAAAATATTCAATCATGTTTTTATCTGAGAAATATTTTTCATAGGTTGTATGAAATTTCGTTCTGAGATTTAAAATTAGACTATTATGATTTTATTTTAATCTAAATAATTTATGCTTTAATCTAATAATCTATTAATCTAATAATTTAGTCTAATTCACAAGTAATATTTTTAAACAAATAATGTATTTTTTATTTTATATTTGGAATGGTGTATAAAAATATTTAAAAAAATTTTGTTTGTTCTTTTTATGCAACAGATTTATTTAATTAATTTACTTAAAATGAATTTGTGTGTGTGACCTTAATTACTGAATGTCCTATATAACCAATAATAAATAGCATATCTTTTAATGAAATTTCTTTTCTGACTAGATTACGTTCTTTTTTCAGTTTAAAAAATAAAAATAAGTAGTACAATGATAAAAAAAAAAACTATTTTTGAAATAGAAAAAACTATTGTAAGAGTTCGACAAGGTTAGGGGGAAATTTATTGTGTCACAACGCACCGCTTTGCACATTTCGGGTAAATAACGCTACCTTTACTTCAAAAAATAAAAACTAATTTTCCAAGGTAATTGAAAAAAATAAGAGGGCAAGAGCAATATAAATTTCGTTTCTAAAAATGGTAGATGAGTTTTACATTCAAATAATGTTTTATTTCGATTGAAAACTTGTTTTTAATTACTTTTGTTCTACCCCTTTCATATATATGCGCCATTAATTATAATAGTAGACGATTTAACATTTTGTTTGGGAAGCAAGTTAATTTCACAAATGATGTAAAGGCCGTAATATAAAAAATCAGGTCATAAAGAAAATTCCCCGCCACCGCTGATATTAGCAGTGCACAGTTTAGTTAGCGTGTTCGTTTATACTTTTTGTCAGACGATTTTTGGTATTTGGAAGGAGACTCCCTTTAGAATACTATGTTGTAACATGTCTGAAAACATCATTATCATTAAGTACAAAGTGTTTGAAATGGAACTATCAAGCTACCAGATTAGAATCATCGTTTACTTCAAGTTCTATTGTGAAAAGTCAGCTACATGATGCCACCAAATCATGTGCATAGCTTTAGGTACTACTGTTGCATCATATGTCAAGGTGAAGGTTTGGTACCGAATGATCAAAAATAAGGCTCAAAAATATGTCCATTCAAGAACTAAAGTGCCCGAGTCGGCCCACTGATGTTGACGAGGCCAACCCGCAAGAATTTGTAGGAAAAAATCAATATTTAACCAATCTAAGTTAGGGCTATGTCCATTAGTTGCGATTTGCATCTCATAAACTTGACCTATAAGTTCAATCTCTGGTTGTCTCATGAGCTGACTCAAGCAGATAAGGACAGACTTATTCTAATCTGCTCGAAAATAAACGCAGGACATTTCTGAACCTTCACGTGTGATGAAAAGTGGATTTACTTCAATAGCACAAGCCGAAAAGGGCGTTGCCTGCGTCCCGGAGAGCCTATAGGTAAGGCTATAAATCGTAATTTGACTAAAAAAAAAAAGAACATGCTTTATATATGGTGGTATTGCTTCAGCAATGTCCACTATCTGGAAAAATGTAAAACTATTGACAATAAGCAGATTTACAGTGAGATGCTAGTTCGTGTTGACGGTGCTATCAAATCCAAATGTCGAATTGAGATCCAGTGCAAGAAATCATTGTTATTGAAAAGACGATTATTCATTGCAAAATATTTTTTTTATGAGAATGACTTAAGTAATATTACCAATTCAATAAACACTATGGATCAATAACACACCGGACTATGTACGGACATGAATGAGATATTTTGTCATATCCATCATATAGCCTTATATCACTCTTTCAGACTTCTACCTTTTCTCATACTTCCAGTTACGTCTTGCTGGTGCTTTTTTCTTGGATTAGAGAAAAATCTCTGATTGGAATCTTTATTTTTGGCCATGAGCGGAGATGAGATCTAGCATACGAGAGAGAAGGAGAATATACAAAGACAGGGAAAGGATATATATTACTTTAAGCTCCTGTCTATGTTTGTTCCTAGTATTGTTTCATGTGATGTTAATAAATATTTGTCCTGTGTAACTCATTAATGATCTATGATAAATTTATACACCACCCTCAACCCGAACCTACGATAAAAACAATGACTAAGACGTGTGTGTTACAATGCTATCTTCGATTCTGAACATGAGTGCAATGATTCTGTTTCCGCTAACTTCGATTCTGAACATGAATGCAATGATTCTAATTCCGCTATCTACGATTCTGAACATGAATTCAATGATTCTGATTCCGCTACCTTCGATTCTGAACATGAATGCAATGATTCTGATTTTGCTATCTACGATTCTCAACATGCAATGAGGTTGATCTGTTTCAAGATACGAGGCCACCAAGTTTCTGTGTCGAAGACTTAGAAAACTATCAAAACTTACGCGGAAAATCAATAATTTGTATGGTGATTACTACCAGCACTAAGGTACTGCTTTCATGTTTTTTCTAACTTCATAATGAACTGGAAAACCTTCATTACATCTCGACACATTAAAACCACCTAAAAAATTAATACTTTTTATAATTCATCGAATAGGTGCTATTTATGTTATAAGCTGTACTAAAGTTCGAAACACGATTTAATTTTCGTTTCTAAATTAGACTAAAAAAAAAGATATTTTTCTCGTCAGATTAAAATCTGTACCATAAAGCGAATTTAATGATTAGAGAAATACTTCTACAAATTTAAATTTTAATATTATTAAATGCACTTTATTTTTGAAATAAATGTTGCTGAAATAATGTCATCAGACGCTTTAATTCCTTTTTGACTATTCTTCAAAAAGCAGGAAGTCTACATGAACAGTTTAAATCCATCAGCCCGTCTTCCGTAATCTGTGTATTAACTAAATCCTAAAACAGTAAAAATAAAATCAATTCAGTTTTTAGTTTAGTAAAATAAAGCTCTTTGTGTAATACAGTTTTGACTGAGTCGTTTAATAGACTGTTTTATGAAAGTCATGATATTTAATTAGAAATCTAAAGATCTTAAGGTTAAAATAGTAAAGGTAATTTTATGTACGAAATAAAAAGTCATAATCCAAAAATATTAGAATTTTATTTACCAACAAAAAAGTATTTCATCATTTATAAAATTCAAAATAAATATTTCATAATTTTATTAATTATATCTACATAATGTTATTCGTATACTTTTAAAAGCATTTTTACAAAATAAATAAATCAGTAAATAAAATTTAGTTAATTTTTATAATTTATTTTATGGTCCGAAAAGAGCATGATAGAAAGTAAACTATCATTGTGGATAAAAGACAACATGAGAAAGCATGAAATCTATCTTTGAAAAAGGTATAAACGACATTTAATGTAGAACGAGGCTAGAAATGTCTAACGTTCCCGACTATAATTTTATAAAGTTGGCTCCGAAATTCTGTCATAAGACTCAAGAGTGTTATTGGATTAAAGTGCATCAATTTCCTCCAAAGAATCATTGGTATTCTATTGTCATTGACCTTCAAGTAATCCTAAAAGAAGTCGTATGGATTTAAATCCGACTGTATTCCGACTGAATTGTTCAGCATCCAATGGAATCAAACACTCTCGATAGCAGATTCAGGGCCAAAAAAACTATCCATATATCACTACTGTCACCAAACAGTCAATGAATATCGGACCGATTATCACAAAATTATCGCTTCTCTAGGTATTTTTTTTTTTTTTTTTTTTTTACAACAAGTTGGATGACATGTTTATTGAATTGGTAATATTACTTTAGTCATTCTTATAAAAAAATATTTCACAATTAATGATCCTCCTGTTAAGAACAATGATTCCATACTGTTTTTCATTTATTTTCGGTAATCAACTATTCATCTAAAATATCAGTATAAGTGTAATTACAATATGGAAGAATTCTACTTTTAAAATCATCCATACATTTGAAATCGGGGATTTAAAAATATTTTCTGCTATGTTTTTTGGACCACTCTGTCATAATACTTTGTTCAACACTGAAATAGTAACATCAAAAAGGAACTTTGAGAATTCCATAAGAATTCAAACACATGTTTGGACTATCCATATAAGCACAAAATATTGAATCAAACGATCAATTTCTTCAAGAATTTACAAATGAAATTCTAAAATTTCTATACGAAGTATATAAAGCAAACGTATGATCACAAAATGTTTTATTGATGGTATACTTCAACAATTTACCAATAAAATATTAATGTTTTATTGATGGATTATTGAAATCTTGACAAACCTTTTCGTAAAATGGATACACATGTTTAAATCAGTGTAGCATGTTGAATGTCCAACCTCATCTAACTTATTAGGCTGGTCCAAAGACCAAATATCAGAAATAGTATTTTAAATGTTCTATTGCAACATTTTTATTGCATTTTGTTACATTGTACTCTTTATTTTATATCTATGCATGATGGTCACACAACAATTTTTTCGCCAGTTTGACTTGCACTTTTAATTGTTTTAGCTATACAGATTTAATGCATAAATCTTACTAAATAAAGTGTTGTTTAGAAATGTTTATAGATCTAGCTTTATAACTTTATCAGTGTTTTTTTTTGGGGGGGGGGGGGTAAAAATAAGAATATGGTTATTCTAAAACCAACAAAAGCAATGAAAAATATAAGATTTGCAAAAGGCTTTTAAAACCTGTTTGAGCATATTTTACTTTAAAAAATATCTATCTATATATATGTGTGTGTGTGTGTGATTGATTCTGATTAGAAAATGTGCATTCAAATGTATTTATCGAATATAGGATCGTTTTTCAAATTAAAAAAGCAAACATGAAAATCATTAACAATCATAACAAACTGGCTACTTTTTTAAATTAATAATGTATATTATTAATTTAAAAAATAGATTAAATTGTTACTTAAATTCCGATTTTTATCTCTTCTCCAATTAAATTATAATCGCAGTGAAAGCACAAACCGATTAACGATTTTTTTATCAACCTTTATAAAATTACCTTTTTCGTGCTCTAGTTATAAAGAATTTTTTTCTTTCAAATTTCACTTGTTTTTATTTCCTAAAGAATCTGTCAACTGATTTCTTCCGTTATGGAAAACATCAAATGCCCACAAGGAAAATGCAAAGGAAATTGAGAGATTTGTCAAAGCAAACGACACGTTTGTTTTTTATTTCGAGAAAAGATAACCGCAGAAGTTCATTGACAACGATCAAACGTAATAATACTTGTCTGACAACCTCTGTTCCGCACTATCCCTTTCGTCTGCTGCTTATGATAATGAGTTCTTAAGAAACTCGGTCATCTTTTGGCGAAACCAGTTAACAGGGAGACCTTTATTTTGAAAAACTTATTTAATACTTTTTCGAAACATGCTTCTCAAAAGGAAGTTGGCGAGATTTAGGTAGGTCGCGACATTCCTTGTTCACAAATAAATCATTTTTACCTGAATTGCTTTTAAAAAAAAATGAATCATTACCTTGACCATATATTCACTCAACAAGTAATTTAAATGAATGTTAAATATTCGATAATA
>JAPDSC010086582.1:10889-22572 GCA_026290005.1 Latrodectus geometricus | reverse complement strand
CAGGGTCATTTTAAGAAAAATAATTTAAAGTGAGATGAGACAAATATCTATCTTATGCGTAGATGAACTATTAAAGGAACAGCCAATAGAAATCATTTACAGAGCTATAAAATTTCAATAACCAATATAACATACAAAGATAAAAAATTATTATGGATCCAAAGTTATACGATTATATATACTGAAGCATCCATCAATCTAAATCTATTAAATTTCCATACATCTTTTTCGAAACTTTAATAAGCCTTACATAAAATAAAGATCTTTTAGATAGTACAAATTGAAAAAAACATCATTATAATAGATTATATTCCAGATGTGATAAACTTTGGATCAAATGTTGGACTTTTTGAAAATAATTTGCAGATCTGATATCAATCAGCTATCTTTGTGAAAATTAAAAGTAAAAATTATTGATAAATCTTTAGAATAGAAATAATGGATTTTACAATTTACTGTGCATGTTGACTTGATAAGCAAAAACATGTAATCAGTTCCCACTTTTTACATATCTGTTTTACATTTTTAGTATAATATTTAATAAATTGTGCCACAAATTACCCTACGTTATAAAACATAATTTAAAATTAAATTTCTGTTTTAATTCTCATTAAATGAAACAAGATTTGGTGTCATTTTGAGGGAATTTGCGCCAATTTCAAAGGTTAAAAAGATTTTACTATGCACCGAATGTTGTTTGCAATTTTAACTAAACATGACATCTTATGCTCCTTTTAATTTAACTAATAATTTCTTAGAAAATTTATTTTTAATTTAATTTACTTATCTAATTAAACGTCATAAAACGCCAACATTCTCTATCTTTTCACCATTCGATAAAGCTAAAATAATTGACATTGGTCAAAACAAAACAATCTACTGAATAATCCAAGGTTCGTCCTTGTTTGGCGTTCTAATATGATTTTTTGCTCACGACCGTTAATTTGGCCATGACCTACAGTTAAAAGTGTATTCCAAATCACTACAAACATCACCGCTCGCAGTGGAAGTCGAGTTCATTAGCTTAGGGCCTGAAGGCCAGAGCACACTTGTAATTCAGCTGCCAACATAGTACTGTATAATCCAAGAGTTATAAAATGACAATTAATGATTTAATAACATATAAATGTATATAAATTGTATAAATGGAATCAAAAGGAATTTTTTTGTTTGTGGGCCAAATAAAATACCATTTAATTTGTAATATTTTCGGTCAATAGATGGCATTGATTTTGCAATAAAATATTTGCTTAATTTTATGCCTGTTACTTAAAGAATAGCATATAATTAGTCATGTATAAAGCTATCACAAAGAGTTGTTGATACCGTATTATGCAAACAGAAGATATTATTTTATTAAGTGGTTAAGATGACTCTTCATGGTAATTAATTTCAAATTTTCTTTCCAGAGTCATAATGAACATCATCAGACTTGTGAAATGAATTTCATGCATAAATCCTTCATAAAGTGAATTATTCTTTTAATCTATATTTGTGGATATTGAATTCTCAAAATAGAAAGAAGTGAAGAAATGATCACATTCCGATTCTTGACTAAATATGTGCATATATTGTTACAAGCTGTATTTTCAGGCTCTTCACATCAGCTACTTTTTTCGTGAAATTTTTCCAGGGCTACATTTCCCTTAGAGCGGAACCGTCGCCATTTATTAGGTAACCATTATCATACCATTAATTAGGTAACTATTTTCATACCATTTATTTGATAACCATTATCATACCATTAATTAGGTAATCTGACCAACTTTACTGAATTCTATGGACATCAGGTACCTAATTATGAATCTGAAGGGTATTTATGAATTATTATAACGATACAAAGTTCTTGATAATCTTCCCAAATTGGCACTTTGAAGACATTGTAATATCAACTATAAGCTTTCTTTCGTATTTATTATCTCACCTTCTTTGATATGTTCAGATGAAATGATAAAGATTACATTATTTGATTATAAAAACAAAATTATTCAAACATATTTCTTATCCATAACAAAGACCAGTTTCCCATTTTCTTCTTTTTGGTATAAACCACTTTCTTTAAATTTTATTCTTTTTAAATTATTGATTTTCGAAATTTCCATGACTTTTGTATCATTTATTGTTATTATTTTAATATACTAACGTTACCCCTCAAATAAAACTCTGCCCAATAAAATGCAATATGTAGGTTGGGGAAAAAGAAATACATTATTTTTTCATGAACTTCAAGTCTTTATTTACATGTTCTTGATGAACTTTTGATGATATCAAATTGTTTTGTGCCCCATCTTTAGCTTTTCGACTGCTGCAAACATGCTGGTCAACTTGGGTCATTTTTGTGGTTGTATAGATATTTACAACAATGGGCCAACCTGTGCGAGGTGCATCTTTAACATTAAATATACCTGAATAGAATCGATGAAATCAAAATTACACGTAATTGGAAAATACAATATCGGAACCTTAAACACCATTCCTGATTATCAACTGCCTGACTTGAATTTTCGCCTTTATCAAAGAAAAATTGTGAATATACTAAATTTTCTCTTTGTTGACTTCGAATTTTAATATCCTGTACCTTATAACTAAATAGACCAAATGAAAAACAGATAATATTTTTTTAGTTTCGAAATGTAATCTTTCGAACGAACATAAATCTGAAATTGTATGGTCGATTCTTAACGAGATATCGAATATTAGTCATCAATCGAAAAAATAATGGATTTCTTTTTCCCCAAACTAATATTATTGATCTTAATGATGTTGATGTACTGATTATAAATGACGTTAAGACAGACAATAATATAATTTTAATATTATCAATGCTTTAACAATAATGCTTCTGAAATTTTTGATCAAAAGAATAGTTTTTCAAAACTACGTATAAACAGCACTTTAATCATTATGGCATAATTTGTAGTTTTTCAACAAAAATTTCATTTTCAAAACATTTTTTCATTTTTTTTTAAATTGAATTTTTTAATATATATAATTCAAATTGGGAATAAATATAACAAAAATAGATCAAGTGTAATATTTAAAAATACTTTAAAATAGAATTAGAATAAATTACAAATTTACAAATATTATTTTATTACAATTAATAAGATTTGTTAGTGATACATATGGTTAAATTTTCATAACGCGAATGTGCGAAACATTGTGTAAGTAAAAGAAGGCAATAAAATTATAAGACTTAATTCAATCAAGTAGCTCAAAATAATTCAATCTAAAAATACAGTAGTTTGTTTTATTTTTAAAAAACAGTCTTTTCACTCGATCATTATAGTTATTTTCCCCCGCATGATTCTTTTAATACACTTTTCAATTTATTTGGCGATTAAAATATTTCACCAAATTGACGTAATTGTTACCTTATCATTTTTTCCTAATTAAGTAAATTAAATCTGAAAAAAAACACAAATAAAATTATAAAATATTAGTATTTTTAGAAAAAATCCCTTAATCCACACAAGAATTTTAATGAAATGCAAATTTAAAATACTTTAAATTGCCTCGTGATGACGTATAAACTTGAATATCCTCAGTATTCTTAATAATTCTGTTGTTGTAATAAAAAATTCTAACTACCAGGAAAAACGGGAAAATCCACAAAAAAAATTCTCCGAATTCAAAAATGATTCAAAAGAATTATATGGATTCTGTCTACATAAAATTTCTAAGATAATAGAAGATATTAAAAACATAAATGCATACTTACTATGGAATTGATAGGATACATATGAGCCCCCAGTTATTCAATGGTTTCCCACAAGGGGGTGGAGTAATTCGTAAGAAGACTTCACTTGATGCCAAGAGGATCATCCAAACAAAGAGATGGCCTTCAATACATATACGCTGCTTACTTTCCTAATTGGAAATAAATAAGTAAATTAACGATTTAGATTAATTTATGCCATTCCGACGATATTGAAAATTTCATTTATTCTGTAGGCTTTTTATTGTATTATGATCAAAATACTCTGATACAAAATATCAGAAAAAAACTTCATGCATTTTGTTATTTGCGATGTGAATATGCTCCTTAAATACAAATACAGAAAGTAATGAAACCAGATACTTTTTTTTTACATAATATAAAAATTATGATCTCATTTTTTTATGAAACGGAAAGAGTATCTTCCAGCTTTTATTAGGTAACCAGCCGCTTATGATATTGTTATTTGTACATTAACATTGCATTAATATACAATTTTCAGAACAAGGTTCGTTGACTCTCAAGTTTTATGAAAGTTTCGAAGAATTCTTCGTTCTACGAACTTGCTCTCTCAAGTTAAGTGTGATATCTTCAAGATGAGGAGGTCAATAGCAAGGTACCATTTTTCTTATTATTTGAATTAAACAAATACGATTATTTTTTTATTTTTATTGATATATTTCAATATTATTATTTTACATTAAGGTGAAAAGTAAGCTCAAAATATTTCTGATTTTATTTGCAGTTACTTTTTAGCAAATGTTGAAATCATGTTTTAAATTATTATTACATTCTAAATTATTTATATTTAATATATTTTGACACTTAAACTAAGGTTCAAGATTCATAAAGTTAAAGTTCTTAAAGAATTGTAACCCAAAAGGAATACAAATTCTGTATAAGAATGGGTTACAGCTCATAATAAACAATATATAAAACTGAAAAAAATAGCAGATGTAATCTGGTGCGTGCATTATGCTTTCCTTGGGAATTAAAACTAATTAAATGGTAATGGAAACTCTTGCTCATATAAGGAAGGAACGACTGATACCAAGAGAAATAACAAATTTAAAAAAAATTGTTGAATCCTATTCCATATAACTTTATGAGACCTATGGCATAAATGCGATCATGATCATAATAGGAAAAGAATTTGTCTAGACGGTCAAACGAAATTCCATCATATGAGATTTCCCTATGACGGTGACACCATTAAAGTCAGTATCCGTTTTCCCTTGAAATTTTTTTCACAGAATCGTCCTTAATAATTCCAGTGTTAATAAAAACAAAAAGGCACTGCGTAGTAATGGAAATACAACCCTAACCAGGAAATAATTTCCGAATTAGACACAGTTCATTAATTTCAGTAACTGATATAAAATTCGCAAGCCTTCCACTCAAGGTGAATATGATACTAAGGAAAGAACCAAAATATCTACAGCACTCTCCTTATTAATGATGGGAAAAATACAAGCGCTTACTGTCACAAAGGAAATGTGTGTTTGATATGAAACACGAGCAGAAGTCACACGTGACAGAGATTGTCAGCTACTTAGTACGTGGCTTACATATCTGTACACATAAATGGCCATTTACATCGAATTAGCAGTACTTAACAACAATTAAAGGACAAAAATGTACCACGACCAAACCGTCAGTAAAGCCAATGTGTTTTGGATCACCAAATCATCTGTTTAGGTGATTTGTAAGCATTGATTATTTTACATTTCATATCTATTATTCAACAGAATGCTTTGTAAATTGCGATATTAATCATAACTTTTCACGAACTGTCAGATGATTAAGAGTATTGATGTTGATTCAATATTTATTGATGGTTTTATATTGAGTTGAAATTCTATGGAGATAACTAGATTGCAAATGCTATCCACATCATTCAATTTATGCTTCTATTTTAACAATGACAATCGTTATGTTCTTATCCAAATCTTATCGTCAAATCTTATCCAAATATAACCATAAAAGTGACAATGAGGTAATACAGGTTTATTAGTTTCAACATCTACGTTATTAATCCATAATTGTTGGTTGAAAATATTCTAATTATATTTTGATAATAAGCTAAGACTAGCAGCATTATTCCTCTTCCACAGAATGACCAAAGCAATTCCTCAACTACTCAATGCATTAGAATCAATATGGCCAAAAAATTCCTATTTAAGAAAATATACAACAAACCTACGGAAGACAATTATATAAAATTAACAAAAGGAACTATGTAATTTGTCACATGCCAAAAGTTCAAAACCTTTTGTGTCATACAAGTATATAATTTCCTAAATTGATATTAAATAAAAACTTTTAAATGTGATTTGCTTTCATAAAAATTAATAATATAAATCTTGAATTAATAATGAAAAAGCTACCGAAAAATTCACTCAGTTTTTTGGAAATGCAACGTTGAAAATATATATTTTATCTTAAAGTTTTTAAAAGTAATCTAAAGTGTCCACAAAATTAATGCACCAAATTACCAACTGTTAATGAAAATTAGCGTTACACAAAATTTTAGTTTAAAGAAAGTAATGTTACGAAAAATGTAAGAAATTGTAATTCATTTATGGATATTGAAGTTTCTTTACCGCTGTATTAAAAATTCTAGAGGCCCTAAAACAAACTTCAAATTTTATTCTGACAGTGGAACTTTTTTATTTACATTTTTTGAGAACAAAAAATGAATAAAACAATATAGATCATTAAATGATTTCAACTTTACAATTATTCCACTTTTAATTTAATGGTCTTGATGAATCCTTTCATGAATCTGATTCCAAATCCCAAAAGAAAAACATGCTTCTATTCTGAGAGACATCACTCCAGATAATATTCCAAAGCTTACACCCAAACAAGTATCTTAATATCATACTATAAGACATCGCCAATAAATTATTCAACAGGACTAACCGTGGTCTAGTAATATGTTTATCCTTTAGAGCGGAAATCTTCTAGAACAATTCCAGCCATTATTGAATTAAGATTGCTAGATGTGTCCCTGTTTTCTGTATATAGTCGGGTGTGAGGAAATTTTTTCCCTTGTGATCTATTATCAATTAAAATTCATTCTGGGAGGCAAAGACGTGGCTGATATTCAAGAACTTTTCAACAGCTTCAGCTCTTAGGATGTCACTTGTCATAAGATAAAATTGTTACCATCACTCTGTCAGTTACTAATGTTTACCCATTAGTTTGTCACCCAATAATCTGTCTGTTACCATCATCATTAGCCTGTCTGCTATTCCCATAGTAGGTTAGAGAGTCGTTGCCATTATCGGAAGGTAATGAGTTAAAATTCCGAAAATTTTAGTCTAATTTTTTATAAGATTTAAGAAAAATGTTTTTTAATACATTTCAACATGCAAATTTTAAAAATGTATTATTTTTCTATCAAAAATACGCAAAACCTATATTTGAAATTAAAAGACATAAATAATTTTATCATGACCATAACTAAAAGTTTTAAAGTTGGCACAATGAACTATATATATATATATATAACATTTAAAACATTGAAACTAGAACATTTAAATATGATTTAGTTTCAAACATTTTTACAAGCCATTAAAATTATTAATAATTTTAAATAATCAATTTTTAAAAATGCTTTTTTTTATTTTGACTAAAAATGTTCGCATTCAAAAAGTTTTCTGATAGCTGATGTGTGTGAAGGATTGAAGGAATATATACTAGTTAAGATTATCCGTTAATCAAACATAAAAAATCCTTGCTCTTTGTTTTTATCTATACATTTCTTTATCAATATTTTAAAGCTTCTGAGAATGAAAAAAATAATAAAAAAGTTAACCCATTATAATACAATGTAAATTTAATTTAATATATAAATCTTAGATTTAATATTAAAATATTCTCAAAAAAATTCAATTTTCTGCAAAAATTTATCCAATGACACTTATTAAATTATAATGTAACTTAAAAAAAATATTTGTATATGTATATATAAAAATACTTTTTTGAATGAGTTAATAGTAGTTTTAAATATAATACCAATAACAGCTGACATTAACGGTTGCAGATCATCAATAATTTCTCTCTCGTCAGGGGAAATAATGCCAACATAAAATCCATTATTTTCATTAGATAATCCCTTGAATGAAGGAAACAGTCACCCTTTTCATTAACGTAACAAGAGCTCTTTATGCGGCTTACCATGGCTTAATGTTAGGAAGGATTTCTTCCAATCATAAGATCACGAGTTCAATCCCAGCAACTATTGAATAACGGGAAATGGAAGATGTCTCCTGCTTTCCACATGCAAGCAAGTCGGGGTGGGTGCTTGGGAGTTTTCCCGGTATTCTCTTTTGTGACACATGAATATGGCCTGTTATCAATGAAATGTCCTCTCGGAAATACTCCTTGTGTGTGTACATGGTGGATATTAAAATAGCTCATAACGGCTACCGGCTGTTGGGCGTCCACTCTGTGGTGCATAAGTGCTTTTTAAAGGTTTTCTCTCTTGCGATTCGTGAACACGGCCTACTATCTATGAAAAGCCCTCCCGGAAAGCACTTGCATGCTGGATCTTAAATGTCTCACAAAGAGCGTTACAGAGTCCACAACACGATGTCAGAATATTCTTTAAAATATTATCTGTGAATTAATTCAAAATTTTCCAAGCATGATTACGAAATCGCGTATTTTCCTTCAGATCTACATATCAATAGTATATATTCTTGAAAAAAAAAAGGTTTTAAATGAGTTAATACGTTATTCGTAACTATCAATTTGTAAAATTTATATACGTAAGAAACCTGCAACAACAATCAACACTTTAGCAATTTCTTTAAGCCACCTGGTCAGCATTTTCGCCATTATAAAAGAAAAACTAAAATGTATCGAATTTTCTGTTTGTTGTCTTCTATTTTTAAAACCTTGTACTCGTATCTGAATTCATCAAACAAAAAACCGTAAGAGAATATTTTAGTGTGAAATGCCACCTTTCCAACGAGCATAAATCTGAAATTGTTTGATTGATACCTCACGAGATATCGATCACTACAGACGTCTACCGAAAAAATAATGGATAACTTTTTCCCCAAACTAATATATTCGACCATCTATTAATCGATATTTGGTTTTTATTTTCTATTAACTCGTTTAAAGGAATTTTTAGCGCGATATTACAAAATTTTGAATAAAATGTTGGTTCGTAATTACAGATTTTGTTATTTCTCTAGAAACATGCATTTAATAAATCATTCAAATTATGTCTTGATGAAAATAAGTAATCCAAATGTAATTGAGAAAGGATTTTTCTATATATGATAGTATTTTAATACTGTCTATAAAAACTAGTATTTTTAGTCAATATCTTTTAAAATAATAAGCATTTTCATACAGATTTTAAAAATATTTTGGTTTTTTCGTCGTGAGAAATGACATTTTTATTAAAAAAATATAACATTCCAAAGATACACTTTGGTACATATAGTTCTCAAAAGATATTTCTGCTATTGTGATAATTTTAACGTCATAATTTTAACATAATTTAATTCCATATTTATTAGTATAAATCAGTTGCATTTGTTCAAAATATATTCGAATCCTATTCAATATTGCGTAAAAATATGAAATGTTCTGTTCTAAAGAAATCTAGCATTACCATTGCTATGAAGAAATCTATCATTATCCTTACTAAAAGAGATTTAAAAAAATCGTTAATGTACCAGAATACAATCTTTTAAACTAAAATTTATGTTTAAAGTAATAGTGAATCTCAACAGTTCTTCTCTAACTCTGAATTATGAAATTTTCTTTTTTGAAATTAAAAAGACGCCAAAATTAGCATCTAACGTTGCCTTTGCAAAATTCTTAGCACTTCGCCTTTTCAAATTTGATTCTCTTTTTCTTAATATTAACAAACGCAAGAATTCACATATGAATGTATATATTTTACTTAACATTTATGTGTATATTTGAACGAATGGTAATATTGATGATTATCAAAATAATAAAAACCAGCGTGAATTAAAGTGGCGTTTAAAAAGGCGCTTTGCAAGCAATAAAATATAGGGGTAAAGTCTTCTTTAGGTTATTCCTTGAATTTTTGGACACCAAGATAGGTGCCAAATGTTAATAACAAAATGGCAACCCTAAAACTACATTATTTAAAACCCTGAAAATACCGGGTTACGAGAAATTAAATTTTATCGCCAAATTGTTTACGAAACTAAAAGGTTCTTAATCTACACTTTATCCAAATATTATCATTGCAACTAATTTTAATGTAAAAGTATATACCATAGTAATATGAAGTTGCTTAAATTGAGTTGTGAAAATATTAGATTTTATCAAAAGTGTAAAATATCAAATCGCAATGTCTATAATATCAAGTCGCTATAGAGATGTATAAAAAGTTTTAATTGACACGTCCGTCTTATGACGCAAACTTTGTTTTTAGACTGAGGCAGAATTTTCCAGAATGATAATGCTTCAAGTCATTCAGCGGGTACTTATCCAGTCATGATTTGATGACTACGTAAATGAAGTGTAGCATAGACCTTCATAATACGTCAATTTAAATATAATAAAATTATAAGAATCTCTTTCAGAGCTTTCAATCTGGAACCAATATCTTCCAATGACAATTAGCCACAATCTCCAAGAAGAATGGTAAAATAACATTACTATTACTTAGCACATTTTTACATGCCATGTTTTACATTATCACATTACATCACACTTGTTTATATTTCAGTAAATTATATTACATGCCCTAGACGTTTCTGAGCCATACTAGTGAAGGATTCCTAATAAAATTACCATTATTTTGATAACCACGTCTATATGGAATATAACCTATCATTTGTTTGAATATTGCAATTGATGATTGCTTTGTAAAGGATTGTAGTTTTCACTAAATTTTAGATGATATATAATTAATATTCAAATGGCTCTTTGGTATGCATTTCAAGCTTGCACAGAAAATTTAATTTTTACAAGTCAATAAAAATTACTATTATAAATAATAATATTATTAAACAATTATTTTACTTCTATTTATCCCAATTTTGCTTTTTAACTACGTTTGACTCATGTAATTTCTAACAAGAAAATGATAAATTTAATTTTTTATTCCATGTCAGTTTGCACGACATTTTTCGCAGACAATCATTCCAATCATATTGTCAGAACGCCACGTTTGGGCGAAATGCTTGACAACTTCAAATTTTAAGCAATGGTGCAGTTGTACTAAAAATGATGACGGATGGTAATTACATTATTCACAGAGCGGAAGACGACTATTTCTCACAGTAAAACTCACATCTGCATCATTTCAGACTGAATGATGTTAATATGCTACTGCTTCACGAAGTCGTAAACATTTAAGGCAAAGATTTTTTTCATCACTTTTTTTTTTTTTTTAATAAAAAACGTCAGAATGTTGTTTAATGAGGAACAATGTTAAATTTGCGTTTCTTTCTTTCATCAATGACGTTTTTTTAAAATTTTTTTAAACCTAAATGTCAAGGTTAATGATTTTAGTGCTTATAACCATAGATTAATTCACCAGACTCCTTTCCGCCATTTAAGTCACTCAACAATGTAATGTGGTCATAAAAAGTAGTAGTTAATTTGACAAATGATTGAAGACATGATAAATAAAACCGCTTATAGAATGTCATATAATCATGATTTTTGATGAAAAATGATTCCTTTTTAACAACTTTAATAACCATAATTAAATAGAGATCAAAATTAATCAACAGGTGAATTTTCATAAAAAATTGCCTTTAAGTAGCATGTATATTAAAAAAAAAAAAACAAATAATCTTTAAGTGAAGATATTTTTAAATTCTTTTTAGGAATGTTATTTTTTAATGTCGGAAACGTTCCATTGTCAACATTTTTCTCTTATCTGTCATGGCCCCTGAGGAGATAGCGAAGATAACTGCATGTGTTTCCCGCATGTTAGTTTTTTTTTTTTTT
>JAPDSC010086582.1:0-10789 GCA_026290005.1 Latrodectus geometricus | reverse complement strand
TTTTTTTTTTTTTTTTTTTTTTTTTTTTTTTTTTTTTAAATTTTGCAATGAAGCAGTTGTATGAAATTATTTTTAAGGCAACTGAAAAAAATGCGGTGAGTCAAATCCATAGTTCAATATTTATCCGACAGATGTCAACAAGAATAATCAGAAACTGATTAATTGAAGTCAATCGACTTTGAGAGTTATTGCCTCAAATGAATTTCACGGACTGATTATCTCCAGAATTAAATCAGAGTTCTATTTATAGTACTAGTCAGCAAACAATTAACATGTGAGACTAAATGAAAGAAAATGAGAGAGTTCAATAATTCTACCAGACTGCATAATTTAATAATTTTTTGTCATTTACCGATAATTACACTTTTCTCAATTATCATTAACAGAGTTCTACATTTTTTTAAATCACATTCATACTAACTGTAAGCATATATATCTTATATTTTTATCATTTATTAAAAGAAAAAGAATTCACTAATCAAAAGTCTATTTTTGATATCAGAAAATATACATATTTTTCTTTAGTACACACGAAAACATAAACCATAATTTAAGCTCGCTTTACATGCTATCAAATATTTTGAATCTTCGCGAAAAGAACATTAGTATTTATTTCTTTATATTATTTCTTATACTTGTTATGCAAAACTGAAATCACTTTACGAATCAATATTTTTAAGAAGTACAAGTTTTCTATAAAAAAGATATTGAAAATCCTTACCTACGCGTACTTTAATTATATTTAAAGATCAATAAAGTAAAATTAGTAAAGCAATAATAATATTATAAAATCAATAAATATTTATACTTCATTGGTACTTAAGTCTCAATATTTGATTTTTATGGATGCATAAAACAATATAGTACTTTTCTTTCATCTGCACGTATTTTATATTAAAATAAACAAAAAAACATGTTATTTCTCCGTTAATAAGAAAAAAATTTAATAATACTTAATAATAAATATTAAAAAATAATAAATAAAAACACAAATATAGTAATTTAATATGAAAAAACATATAAAAGTACAATATATTTAACTTTAGTACATCAATGCAAATTTTAAAGATAAGAATTATAATCTTTCAGAATATTTAAATTTAAACATTAATACAGCTAAAAAAAATTCGTCACACGCATAAAAAAATATTTTATTATTAAAGAATTAGAAAATTATTTTCATGTATTTCAAACACTCACCAGCGCGATTCCATCTTTATTTACCAAATTAAATTTATCATCTATTCATTCCTTTTTCTTTTACAGACAATAACACTATCAAATAATTTGGATCAAAATATGTAAAAAATTTTACACTTTTAAAAAATGAAAATTAACAAATTATCATAATTATGTTACTTATCCTGCAGGAATGATATAATTATCTTAAATATGTAGTTCTTGAAAATATAACTCAATACAAGGAATAAATAGAATGAACTTTAGTTATTAATATAGAGAATTTAAAGACATTTTTATTTGTTTTCTGCAAGAAATATGTCGAAAATTTTATGGAAAATTAGATATTTAAAATTGTTAATTACATTGAAAAACCTAAAAAATCCAATTCCTACTTTTTTTGCAATTAATGTGAAGAACGTGTCTTAAATAATTATGTAAAAATCAAAAATCTAACCATTTAAAAAATTAATTTTTCAGATTCACAAAAAATATCTCTTGTTTAGTAATTAAAAATTAACTTATAAAGGCTAGATAATATAAATTTATAAAATAAATATATATAAAATAAATAATTTACATATATTAGTATAAAGAAAGCATATACATAAATTAATATAGTAAAGAAATTAATGAAATACCTTATCTTAAGCTCTCTATTAGAAGCAAACGTGATGGGAATAACGAACTCGACGAAGGTCATTGACACTAGACTAATAAAACAAACACCGCCTGATATGAAAACTCGGATATATCACACATACCGGCTTAATATTTTCAATAAAATTCTGCCAAAATTTTTGTTAATTTTACGCTTACAATAATAAAGTAAACAGAATATAACACTTAAGTTGTTTTAATTAATTCTCATAGACTATTAAGAGCAATTTGAATATACAGTGTGAATTAATTTTTTCTATAGGAAGTGAACTCGAACTTACCTGCTATTTGTTGATACCTTTAGAAGTAGAGAATTATGAATGAAATTTTCAAAGAAATCCAAGTATTTCACTTTAGGTGCGTTTTACATTTCCTTAGGAAGCTTGTCATCAAATTTCACTATTTGAAATCCATTATTTGCGACAGACAAATGCGTATCTAACTGTACTTCCACGATCCGTTTCTACTCTTCTATGCTGATCACTGATCACTGAACTAAAGGTCATTGACACCTAACGGAGCTGACGGTCATAGAACTGATGCAGTACACAAAACAAGATTACGCATCGTTCTTTTCATTGAATTTTCATTCATATATGTTTTATAGAGCTGTAAAATTCTATAAAAAAATTTCCAAGTAAAAATAAAATTCGCAATATATTTTTAATCGTGTTTATTATTTTAAAATTGTGAATTAAAATTAAGGGAAACTCATTTTATGGTTATTTAATAATTTTTCATAAACTGTTTTAACTCTTATTGTTTCATTTATGAAATACAGATGGCGCCACATAAATTTTGATAAAAAGTTTTCATTTATTTATTTCTTGTGTTTACATTCGCAAAGTAAAACCAAAATGGTGGTATCAAGAAATTGACAATGCGGTTGTTTCGGTTATTAGATTTTTAGTTGATTAATGTTAATTGACAATTTGATAAATGAAAATTCCGGATTTCCTTTACAATTAATTTCTTTGTAGATATTTACAACACAATTTTTTTTACATTTTTATCTGATATTTTAAGCAAATTTATGAGCCTTTTAATAAGATAGTAAATTAATGGTGAAGGTGAAATATTTTCTAATTTTCATATGAATGTTATTTGATTGTACCAAAATGAGTGATGTTATTAATCAGTTCAGTGTGGGAAATATAGAACAGGTCAGTGATTTTTTTTCACGAGATTTTTCAAGGCCGCACGTGTATTTTTATGACATTTATTATATAAACATGATTAACTGCATATTGTAGATATGACATTCATGAAAATAATATCGTGTAATTCTTAAAAGCATAAATATACAAGTGCGTTTGTAGAATAATTTGTTTAATATAAGTTATTTCGAAGAATATATCAATTATTTACAAAACAAATTATGTAATTTTAACAGCTTAAAAGTTAATCTAAACATTTCTTGTTAAATTTAAAAATCTAAATCAAGAAATAAAGCATAAAAATATAGCTAATTAAAAGTGTTATATATATTTAAAAACATTAATTCAAACATCCAAATAAACCGTTGAAAAATTTGTGGTTTTGCAAATCCTTTACCTAAAAATATTTGTAATATATATAGCATTTTTAAGTGCTCTGCTTTCACACACAAATTAAAAAATAATTGACTAATGTTTAAACATTGTTAATGAGAGAATTGTCTATTTTAGTTTTCCTTTTAGTGTTGAATCAGTGCTACATACTTAATGTGTATGAAATTATTAATTAAATATCTCTGGGTAAAATAGTATATCTGAGTATTCCATTGTGTTTATGGTAGAGATGAGCAATCATAAATGTACTGAAAATGGAATAAAAAACATAACCTAGAAATTTTAAAGTAGTGAGAATCATTATGTTAAAAAATTTCATATATAATTGCACAACATACAAAATCACCGAGAAAGAACTAAATGACCATAGTTGTTTCTTGGTCGAATGGTTTCAAAACTCTTGTGAGGGTAACCTCAAAAGTTTTGAAATCAACCAATTCTGTCTGGCTATTTTAAATTTCTATTGAAAAATCATCTTTATTATTTTCATCACTTTTATTATAATTTATTGTAAAAGTCATCTTTATCATAATTTATGTATACAAAATATAAATTCAAAACGGATGGTTTATAATTCTTAATTGCCTAAACTGTGAATAAAAAATTTGAAATAATTAAATGAAAATTGAAAAATTTAAGGAAATTACTAGTGTTGTATTAAATATACAATAATTTCCTTACATTTTTATTTGTGTTTGATGAACAAAAAATTTTTATTTTTTAACATAGTTCCTTAGAACTTTTTGTTACTTTATTTATAAAATTTTATATATTATCTTAATATATATTTAATTTATTAACTATACTTCTAATGTGTCATAGAAAACAATTATTATTTGTATTTATTTTGTTTGATACTGAAGATAAAACTGCACTTTAGGATACTTTATTCTGTATGTCCAATAAAAATATAATTGAAAACAAGTTAAGTTTTTTGCAGTAGTAAAAAAATAATCTTGAAAAGGAAACAAATTCCAGGGTTATCCTAAACTGCAGTAATGCTAATTTTGAGACTGAATGACTTAGGATATGTAAGGGATCGTAAATTTTTCTGGTATTAAAATATGTTTTTTTTATTTATGTAAAAAAATATCTTCCATTTATTATTCAAACTATTTAACTTAATTTCAAGGTATTTTTTTCTTATTTTGTAAAAAAATATCATACATGTATTTTAAACCTAATAAATGGTAATAGTTACATAAATTATTTTAAAATAGACATTTTAGAACATCATGAAATATTTCCTTTTATTGGACTTGTAATTATTTCAGAATTGTTGTTAAATGCAAATATTTATTTTGTATGAACATGTTAAAAAAATTAATTAAAAGTGATTTGGTATATAAATCAGATACGAGAACTAAGATAAACTTTTTTAGTTTTACATTAAGGATTTATTGAACTGGTAAAATGGTAAAATTTAAAAATCAAATATGTCTAATTATAGCATAAAATTATTCTGCTGCAATTGGTAATTTTAAATCAGTCATCTCAATTATAAATATTAAGATATGAATTTAGGGTGACATTAATATAAAAAAATATTTTATCAATGTTAAATTACACAAAAATAATTATACGAAAAATTTTAAATTCCAGTTTTTTAGTTTCAATAAAATATTTCCAGTTTAAAAAAATTATGAAGTGTAATCATGATATATAATAATAATTTCATTCAGACTGTAACTTATTTGTTCTATAATTTTTCATAAGTATATATCTATTATCATTAATTTCCACTAGTTTCATTGCTTTTAGCTTTGGATATAGTGCATTTATTTCTCTATAGAGTCAGTTTTTTCCATCCAATTGAAAATTGTTTAAAAAAAAAGAATTTTACATGTATTTTTTTCTAATTTTTTTTTTTTTTTTATTATTTTTTAATTGATGTAAAATTCTCAAATATACATAATTTAAAGTTTCCAATGGATTAAAGATGTTTTTAAAATGTATCTAGTCATATAATAGTGGATGATATATTTAATAGTTCTATTCTAAATTTTCTGTTTTTAAATTTTAATTTTTCTGACTGCAATATTTTATAACTTACAATACATTTTTTTAAAAAAAAATTAACAATTGCATTTTTTATCGTTAAATTAATTCGGGAATTTTTAAAAAAGAACCTTGGCATAAAGGGTGCTTCTTTTACAATGTTTCAATAATCCAAAAAAAAAAAAAAAAAAAAAAAAAATATTTGATGGAAATAAAGTTATGATTAGAAACTTAACAAATTATTGTTCACCTGCATGCTTCCCTGTCCTAAGTTGGGCTCTATTAGTTACATGGAAACAGCCAGGTGAGAATCTTCGTAATTTAGAATTAGGAACTGAACAGAAGATCGGTGATTATTTGACCAGTCACCCTCAGAGGTATTATTTCACTTACAGTTGCAACATATTTAACATGGCCATGACTCTTTAGTGAACACGGTGGATCTTTAGTCCCTCTAATAATGAGAATATCCCTGATCAACTAGGCCACCATTGTTCTTTGTTTTTATTTTGGTTTATAAAGACCAAAAACAATATTTAAATAAAATTAAAAAATTAAGCACTGAAAATACATTCTGGAATGATATCTGCTGTGTATCATCATATGTATCTGGACCTTTTGCCCAGAGTTGCCTTTACCACTGTGTTGAAAGCTGCTGGGTGGAAGCCTTTATAATTTAAAAATGGGAACCAAGCATAAGATTCCTAGTACTTGGACATACCACCCCCAGAGGTTTCATTTTAATTGGAGGAAATTATGACCACAACCTATTTAATATATCTAAGCCACCTTTATTGAACACAATATATCTCTGGTTAAGTTAAGACTCAACTCACTATTTTCCAATAATAAAAATGATCCCTTAACCAACCAGGGCACTGCTGCTAAAATAATATGTCGTTAAAATCAATCTTTTGGTTCAATTTTTCAGATTTTAAATGGCAGTATTAAAAACAAAGCAAATTTATTTTGTTTAACTACTAATTGCAAATAATTCTTAATTTACCAAGTTAGTGGTTTTACATCATGTCATGATATTTGTAAAATAATTATACTGTTCCAAGACAATTTCACATAAATTTCAAATTTTGATTTTGATAAATTGGAGAAATCTTAATTGCAATTTACATATGAAAGTCATCTGATTTGTAAAAGTTTTACTGTTGCAACAAATAGCTTTCAGTGAAAAACATTGTGTTAAAATGCTGCTATAGTTAGAATTTAGGTACCACTTGAAACTTTTAAATCTATATATATTATATAAAGCATAAAAAAGCATTATATATAATATTACTATTTTTAATATTTAGTTATGAATTGTTTGTATATTATGTAATTTATACATTATTTGAATTAACTTGTAAAATTTATAATATGTATGTCAAAAGATGGTATGCCATTTCAATAAATAAAAATTCAATTTATTTCTTAGTTTAATTTTTATTCATTGTATTTTGCAGACAATTCTTCATTTTTATAATGATGCAGACAGTCAGGTTCAAGCAAATCAGTTTCTTGTTCTTGCTCAGAATTCTAAAGAAGCGTGGGAATTTGCTTGGGAGTTTTTGCAATTTGAAAAAGTATATAACATAATACAATGCTATATATTTTATTTTAACAGTAATGATTTTATTCTGAGAAGTTATATATTTGCATTTCTACTTATAACTTTTATAAATTAGAGACATGTTTTACTTTTTTATTTGAATGATTAAAGAAATTTATGTAAATATGAGAGAAAGATCACTAGAAAAATTTTATTTATTTAACATTGATTATAGTAGAAATATATTTATTCATGAATATATATTATTGTTATATTTTAAAAAGTCACATTGTATATCTTTTTATGGGCCTTTTTTATATGCTGAATGTAAGTCTTCGAAAACTTTAAATTCATTATTTTGTTTTAATAATTAGAAAGAAAAATGTCAGTTGTCTTAGAATGAAAATAAAGCCTAAGATAACATAATAAGAATGGATAAGGTAGAACTTATTTTATATGTAGTTCTTATTTATCTTACTTTATATTATACTCATTAAAAATAAAAACTGGCTAAAATAATGAAATAATTTATATTATTAAATTAAAATTGAATTTCTCTCTCTGATACAATATGCCCTACTCTGAAAATAAAATAATTCTATCTAAATGTATTTAAACCAAACACAAATCAATTAAAATTTAATATTTTTGTTATTGAAGTATAATTATTGTAAACTTATTATACTCTGATTTTTTTCAAATTTGTTTTAAAAATATGATGAAATAATTCATTTAAATTATTCAAATAGTATAATTAAATTTCTCCTTGTAATTTTTATTGTATTATTTCTTTGTAAAGTATTTAATACCTTGTGAAAAATAATTTTCTTTGTTTTCTAATTTTTTTGAAATTCTATAAATACTGCTATGTTTGAAATTTTAATATTTTTACATGCTTCATATATTTAGGCTCCTGAAGTGCAATTTTATGGAGCTAGCACGTTGCATGTAAAAATCTCAAAAAACTGGAATGAGCTGCCTCCTGATCTCTATGCACCACTTAGAGATCGATTACTAAATGCTCTATTCAAATATACTTGTGGCCAAAGAATTGTTTTAACTAGATTATGTATTGCTGTAAGTATATTTTTTCCAACTTTTATTGTGAAACATCTTGAGAATTCCCATTTTATTAATTATAAAAATGTTTTCTATTTGTGAATTTAACATTATACATAAGTGTGCAGCAACAGTTATATGTAAGTTTTTCCCAACTGATATTGATAATAATAATCTGATTGTAAAGTATTGAAAGAAAATTTCTTTATATTTTTATCTATATTAATTATTTTGAAATCATAATATATTTGTTTGTTAATACAAGTAATGTTTAAAATCACTTCATTTAAATTGAAACTCACAATAAAATTTTTGAACATCATTTAACCTTTAAAAAGAACTTTAAAATAACCTTTTAAAAAATACTAAAAATTACCATTATCTATTATATTGATGTATTCTCTGTATAAAAGATTTTGATCTAATAGGTTATTGTTAAATTTATTCTATTGTTAATGTTATCCAATTCATAAAGTTGAAGAAAATTTTTGGATAATCTAATATATTCAAACTTGCATATTTTTCTTTTGTCTTAACCCCTTGCCAGCCGCAGGCGTATATATATGTTGCACTACGCCGATGCGCTGACTGCTCTGGGCGTATATATACGGCTTTCGGAAATACGCTTCTCTGCAATGCTCTGCTATCAGTAAAGCTAGAGCCATGACTTTGGAATGCAAAAGAATGTCCTTGACACTGTTTAAAAGATCTGTTGTGATGATGTTACATCTATTTCAAAGAAGGGACCATTTGGAGAGGGGAATATTTCTTGTGTGGAAAGGGGGAAGCTGTTGCTTTTGTTCCATACATTGCAGTTATTATTTGTGTTTGTTTTCGAGTAGTTCGTAACTTTTTATTCTTTTGCTTCCATTGATTTTCTTTTTTGTTTTGTGAAAATAAATAATTAGAATGGAAAGCGTACCTCTTCTTTTCCACTGATACACTGCATAACTGCGCACGCCTATGTGAAAACTGGTGGCACTGGGGAGCGAATCTCGTAAGTTTTCCTTGGCAGGTAAGGGGTTAATGAGAATAATTGTCATTAAATTTTGCTATTATCTAAAATAGTTTTTATTAACTACAATAATCTTACAAATACAATAAAATTTTGTAAAATTATCTTATTTTTCCCAAGAATTTTAGCAATTTGGACTTTAGTCCAAGAGTTCGTATTTTCGAATCTCACCTTATGTATGGTTGTTGTGTTTCAGAATCCAATTTACATTTTGGTTTATGTCTAATTAACTTCCATAGATAAAAAATTACTGTTGAGCAACAAACAAACTAAACTATATTTTGTACAGAAAAATATGGCAAAGATCTATATTTATTAAAATTGTTATTATTAAATTATTATGATAGTTTCTAAGTTTTCTTTACTCAATCATTTGAAAAGCAAATTTAATTGATTTTTTTTAAATGTTTATTCCAGGCATATTATTTAAAAACATTTTAGGAAAATTCAGCTACAATCGAGCACTATGAATTCTTTTCAAAACATTTTGCTGTCTAAACTATTGCTAATGTTTCAATAAGTTGAACTGCAGATACATAACTTTTTTGCATTACAATTTTATCAAAATGTTTCAATAAAAAATTATAGTTTATCCATTTTTTAATCAATTGTATAACAAATCCGTGAAAATTGTTATTTTGATGTTCTTCTAACCAAATTCAATGATTGAGTGATTGTTCATTTAACAGCTCAGGGTGTTTCAAATCCCACCTTAGATTTGGTTATTTGTAGTGGTTCAGAATCCATTTTAAACTGTAGTTATTATTAGTCTTTATGTGCAAGAAATAACTGGTGTTCAAGAAACCAAATGGAATCTCTGGCTAAATTGAATATACTATGTCCTCATATAAAGTATAAAAGAAGCATTTGCATAAAATAAGCTTAGTTAAAATTTTGAATACTTGTCCATGTTTTCATTCCCTGATGAAATTGAATGATTTTGTATTGAACATTGTTAATAAAATATTAACTTAAGATAGTAATTTTATAAAATATCTGATTAGTTGTTAATTGCCAAAGTATATTTATCAATTATTTGTAATTTTACTTGCAAAAATGACTGAACTTGTATTGAATTTTTCAAATGTTAAAAACTTCTGAATGAAATTTTTCAGAAGTCAATTGAGATCTAATTATTTTTCAAATTACATGCTTGTAATATTATGGTCTTCACTGTTCAAATAATATTCAATTGCTTTTTTCAGTTATTTAATTTAAAAACATTTATGTTTAAAATGTTTTGTTTATTGTAACAATTTAAATAATTCATCTAATCTATAATGTGATGTTTTAATGCAGTTTGCAAGGTAGTTATAAAATTGCGGAAAGTATTCAACATACTGAAAAATTGACTAATTTTGTTCAGAGATACTATATTTTTAGACAGTATAAAGAAGCATTGTAAATAGTATTAAATGCTGACATATATAAATTAATTATTATAGAATAATAAAAAAGTAACAAAAAAATTATATGTAATAAAAAATTGGATTATCAAATTGGCTTTTTGTTAAATACTATCTATTTATTACAATTGTAAATTTATGATTACCTTCTCATTTTTACCCATATATTAAAGTTAGTTCATGTCTTAAGAACTCAATTGTCACCAAACTCCTAAGATCTTTTGTGTACATTAAACAATTCTATAGTATTTACTATGTATGAGATATATATATAATGTGAGCAGAAGATTTCTAGATATGTCGAGATTCACATCTGTGCTATGTGGATAATTTCAATTTTTTTAAAATTATCTTTGCTTCAAATTTCTTGCCACTT
>JAPDSC010086579.1:138546-156598 GCA_026290005.1 Latrodectus geometricus | reverse complement strand
TATATATATATATATATATATATATATATATATATAGTTTATTTTCATTTTAAAAATTTCAAATTAGGGCATTTTGTCTGAGATACACTGTACTTAAGGGAAAGTATATAGTACAACGAAGAATATTCAGATCCAGGACATTTGGTGGAAAATCGAATTCCAAAGGATAATATAGAAGTATCTATCGATCGTTAGATCAATAAAGTTATCTGATATCAAACAAGTTAATATATTTTTCTGTTATGGCCAAATAGATAATAAACTGATATTATTTCATCAAAAGTATCAGGTACTCTAAGAATCGTGTGATATCCTCCTCAATAAATGTCGTAAAATCACGACAAAAATTTTCTACAATTCAATCTTTTACATCAAAACAATTTTTGTAAGAAAATACTTTTTTTTTCCATGAAATAAACTTTTGTTTCTTTTTATTTGGAATAAATATAGTAACAAGCTATCTTTATTTCTTTTGCTTGAGGAATAAAGAATTATACTGTTGAAATTCATATAAGAATTTCCTCAGGTAAAAAAGTGAAAAATGTATTCATCAGTGTTTTCTTTATGTCTATGCTACTGTTTTTATACAGAAAGAATAATTCAATCCGAATCTACAATTTAAAGTAATTTCCACGCTGCAAAAATTCATGTGCAAGGAGAAGAGGGAGGAAAATTTGAGAAATTGAAATATTAAATTAAAGACTAGATTGCTAATCATTCAGAACCTTCATGAAAATTTTGAAAAAATAAAAAGATCGCATTAAAGTATTATGTTCCATTTAATTTTTCGATGTAAAATCTCTGCATATATTTATAGTTAATGATTCAGACCGGATAATGGACAACCTAAAATTAAAATTTTTAGTAAATCTCTTAAAAATAATCACTAAATCTTCTAAGTAAAGTCATTCATGGATCATATGGGAGGTAATCCAGAAGATTCTCGAGCACTCACCCTTATAGATTAAATGCGGAAAATAAGCGCAACAGCTTACCTTCGTTTTAAGCAATAGCTGCGATTGAACTTAAAACCTTTACTTTGAGTTATTACTAGATTAGGCTTAGCACTACATTTTACAACAATTTTTATTAATAAAGTTTCAAACATACAAAATTTCATTGATTTTGAATGCCAATTAGGAAATATTAAAACAAAACGAAATATCTTTATTTAAGTATAGTTTTTTTATACAACCATTTAATAAATGAAGTGGGTTTTTCTTATTGAAGTTTAAATATATATCTTATAAAACTTTTATAAAATATATTTTTGAAAGAAACACTCTTTATAACATTATAATAAAACTATTATTACTGCATAAATATTTTCTTTTTTATTTAATAAATAGTTTTAACAATAGATTATTTATGTTTATATCTTATGATCTTAAAAAAATTGCTTGTAGCTAAAAAATAGAAATAACCAATTGAATCTTTCGTTTCAATTTGGCACGGCACACAGAAAGTTACAATGAAAACAGCTCATAGGAAAATGTCCCTGTATCCTTGCGTATTTTGTGCTATACTATGATTTAAATATAATAATAAAATTGCGTACCCACTTATAAATCATTGATTAGTCTCATTTATCATTCATTTCAATAACTTAGCTCTACTTTTGCTGAAATAACACTCCGTAAAAGATTAACAGCCTATTGGATTAAACTAGTTTAAAGCTCTGTTGATTAGAAAAGTGCTTACTGGGAAGTTCCGAGTTTTGTTTCAGCCGCTGATGAATAACGGGAGATTGTAGTAACATGCCTTTTATGCATGCTTATCTGTAGGGTTGATGCTTTAAAGTTTTCTTCTGAACGATACTTGTATAATACAAATAATGATATTTGTATAAACACTTTTATGCTACATAGGAAATTTGTTAATTCAGTAAATCTTCAAATGAATTATGTTACATTAGGCTTCAATTAAACTCAAATACTTCAAAATAGAATACAATTACTTAATCGAAGTAACCAATATTTCGTTACTTACTGTGGAACAACAGGTTAACTATATATCCCCTCATCTTATATATTTTAACAAAGGTATAACTTGATTAAATTAACCTGTATATTTCTTTTGTCATTTATTGATCAAAGTTGTATTTTGCACAAGCAGCCTATATGGACCAAGACTTATACTATTTTAATCAAGTTTAAAATCTTTGCCAGATTTTTAAGTAAAGCTTTACTTTTGAAGAGCGTAGAAAGATTTCGAGAATTACATCGGTCCCGTTTATGAACACTAATTATATTATTGTCAGTAATTATTTTAATTACAATTCTTAATTTAATTTATATAATTGTTACATGATTAGAATAAGAAACTAAAAATGTTAAAAATTTTATATGTCTAAAGAAACGCCAGGTCCTATTTACTGAACTTTTAAATACAAAAATGGAATATCATCAAGTTTAAAACGACATAATTTAGATAACGATACTCGAACAAAAAATTTCATGTGAAATTTACAAGTATTTAAAAGTTAAGACAATTAATATTCAGAGGTTGCAGTTGCTTGAAAAGTGACATAAACTTTGCAGAAGACACTGACAGAAAAACCAAACCAAAGAAACCCATGCTGGATAATTAAATAATTGATATCTTCTCTTAAGCCAGAATACCACTGATCAAACCATAACATCTTTGGATCACATTGACTAATTTGAATCAATTTGATTTATTTGTCACGCAATTTTTTTATGCATGAAGGTTAATTAGACCATGACCTACTGTTTAATGAGGATTCCTAACCATCACAAACATCCATACCTAAAATGGGATCTGAACCCACGAAATGTTTAGAAGAAACCAAGACAGTGACCAGTTCAGCTTTGTCATTAATGACGATAACCCGCCAGTGTGGGTTACCATTTTATAGCGTATAATTCCCTTAAGATTATACGCTATAAAACTGTAAATATAAATACGCATAAGAATGTGTTCTTTTGCAAGTTTCTACTTCCTAATGCAACAATGATTGATTTGAAATTTGTAGCCTTTTTTTTTTAAACTTCACCTTTTTAAATTTTAAGTTTATATAAGGTAATACAAATAAGTTCCGAATTAGAAAATTTCGCTTGATTAATCATTCTTACACATTAATCTTATTCCTTCAGATAGATATTTCGGGCACGTGGTCTAAAAATTAAAATATTTAGTTTTTGTTTACCGTTTTATACATAGTTTAGTGTTCATCTACAATCATTTTATTTACTCACAAGAATTAATATAACTGAAACTTTCACAGGTTAAAATGAAATATGAACTACTACAAATACAAAAGTAAGAATTGAAGCCATGAATTAAAAATCCCTGGGCTAAATATTCAAATGCAATATTGGCTTAAAATATTGAGATACTGATTGCAAAAGAATTTTGAGACTATTATAATTTAATATCAAAAAGGAATTTAAAAATTATCCAGAATTTTTCAATTTAACTGTAACACACAATTCTAATGTAGTTTTTTTTTTAAATTTAAATTTTAAAATCTCAATATATTTTCAATTTTATACTACTATTTTAACATATTTGGAGTGTCTTAATCTTATAAGTGATAAAATATTACCTTTTCCGCATTCCTTTAAAACAGAATAGCAAAAATAAATTAAATATTTTTAATTTTCAATAATTTTAACTGTAGTAATTATGTAAATATTTCAATAACTTCAACTGTAACTTTGCCTGTCTTGAAGGAACC
This sequence comes from Latrodectus geometricus, assembly GCA_026290005.1. Taxonomy (NCBI): domain Eukaryota; kingdom Metazoa; phylum Arthropoda; class Arachnida; order Araneae; family Theridiidae; genus Latrodectus; species Latrodectus geometricus. The sequence continues at coordinate 152,898 of JAPDSC010086579.1, read as the reverse complement.
CCTATTGTAATTTGTTCTCGAGTATAATTTCTTGAACAGGAAATACAAACCATGAAAGGCTTCGCTGAGAGCTTTCGTGTTTCTCTGCTAAATATTTCGCGCAACTATCATTTACGCTACGTAATCATCGAATGGGAAATTCATCGATTATAACTTGCATTTACGATCAACTGACAGAAGAATCATTTGTTATCAGCGTGACTCATTGATATTTGGATTTTCTTTTTCATTTGAAATTGAGAACAAAAATAATCCAAAATTAAACTAATTCATAGGAATAATTTCCATCTGTAAAGCTCATGAATATTAAAAAAATTCATATATTCGAACTTTTTTATTTTGTATTAAAATATTCTTTTTTTTCATAAAAGTACGAATAATTAGCATATATTTTGTACTAGTTTCTACTACTATCTAGCTACAGCTAAAAATACTAGAAATGATGTAATTTTAGCTGTAGCTGAATAACATTTTGGGCATGATGGCTAGTTTACCCGGTCTAAAGCGAAACAAATTTTGAACCACCATAAAAATCCATGCTTCATATTGGAATCGAACCAGTGGCATTGAAGTCAGATTTGGTTTTGGTAACTTGTTGCATGAGAGCTAATTGGGTCGAAACCCCTATTATTTAATGTGGATTCCAAACCACTACAAACAACTGTCGAGTTGGGAATTGAACCCACGAACTGTTCAACTAAAGTCCCTAGGGATAACCATTTGATTATAAGCTCGGCAAAATAGAAGACATTGCTAACTATTTAGATTCTTCTTTAAGAATACTTCATCAAATCGTCGAATAAAATTGTTATGAAATTTTTGAAAATTATTAATATTACATGAATTTATGTATAAAATTTATATTATAAGAAAAAAATAGTGAAATAAAAATTTAAAAAAATTTAAATTTTCTCGAAAAATTTCCCAGTGCTAACTTGATATAAAAAAAGAACGGTTTTAAGTAAATGAGAATAAATTATTAATTTACGAATAAAAAACATTTTATAAATTAAACAATTTGTATGACAAATTAAACTCTTGATTATCTAAAAATAAGGTAATTAGTTTCATGAAATTTCTGTAAAATATAATTCCATTTACTCATTTCGATATTACATCAAAAGTAAAATAAGCGTAATATAATTCTAATATTTTTTAATTCAAATATTGTATTAATTTAAAAGTCAAATATCAGTTATAATGGTATTTGTTTATTTAAGTATTTTTATTATAAATCAAATACAAATATACAAATCACAACATAATCAAAATGTTTGCATACATAAATATTATAATTATAATTGATATATTATTTAGGTTTGCTTAATGGTGAACTGCATAGTTATTATCTTAAAAAAAAAAAAATCAAACATATAATACATAAAAAATTATTGAATGAACAAAAAGAATTTAGAATTTTAAAAATAATAATCGGAATTTTAAAAAGACTTCAACTGTGAAATCAAACAAACATAAATTACATAATAGTATGAAATTTTTCTATTATAATACAAGATTTATTAAAAAAGTTTCTAAGTCTTTGAAAAATTGGTAGACAAAATTAAAATTGATAATGGAAGGAATACGCCTAAAATACAAAGCTAAAGTTTGAATTATATTGCACGTATGTATAAGATTTTAATTAAAGGCAGATTCTAATTATATATATTAACTTTATTGCATAATATAATAGTTTTTCAATGCATCAATAATAGGGCATTATTAACACCCTTCTAGAAAATTTCCAAAACAACAACTCTTACACAAGTGTCTCACTGAAAAATATCCAGAAAATTCTCAAGTAGCCACTTCAACAGATATTCATCGAGAAAAGAATTAATCTACTTGTTTTAATAGATATTTATATTTGTCCATAAAAGAAAAAGGTCCTACTAATCGAGACTGTTTTACACTGCTCTTTGTTCTTCAATGCTAAATTTTTGCACAAGAGGGTTTTAATTAGACTGGGACCTACAGTTTAAAATGGATTCTGAACCACCTCAAATATCCGAGCCAGAGATCGGATTGGAACCCACAAACTGCAAAGTAGAAATCAGATTCCTAACAACGTGGCTGCCGCTTAAGCATCCTATAATGGGAATCGAAGCCACCGATTGTTGTGTGTGTGTTAAATAGCCCTGAATAAAATGAAACAAGATTTTTAATATTCTTTGCAGGATTTTTAGTATTCCATTATTAAATTTTTCAGGAACATGCTTTTATTTAAAAATTGAATAAAGTATTCTGTGGAATATAAAATGTCCAGCACCAAAATAATGTATTTAAATGAGGTGTTGGAAAGTATATTAAGCAAGGAAGAGGGATTTCTTTACCGAAATTCCACTCAATAAATTTCAAGATAATTATTATAAAAAGTAGTCATGTGCAAATGTTACTCATTTACGCAATAACTTAAGCTAGTAAATAATAAAATTTCACATATGTATAAGATATTCACCTTCTGTATTGTTCTATAGTGTTCATTGTCGAACTAACATTTCTTTTTGTTGTTGATCTATTGTAACTTTTTACAAAAGGATACTGATTTGAATAGGGCATATTACTTATAATGGATTCCAAACTATTACAAATTTCCATGCCTGATGCAGAAACTCACGAGCTAATGAACTGAAGATTAGATTCCTAACCATTCAATTGAGCAGAAAATCACGAACTGTTAAACCCTATGCTAGAATGCTAACTATCTTTTATCTGAGGTAGGTTACAACAGTAGTGCATGTAGACTATAACACTAACCATTCAGAAACTATCTTGAATAATCGAACTTTGGACCTTGTCTGAAAAAAGTGCTACATCGAATAAGCTACCTAGAAATTGTATCTAGCAGAATGCACCGTCTGATCTGCTTTAGAATTTATAGTCACAGAATAAAATCAGACTTCACAAAATTTTTCCAAATATTGCGTCTGACTAAATGAAAAGCTAAGAGCCATAGACCGGAAGATAGGTTCTTATGTTTTCTTAGCGTGCATTTGAATTGCATTTGATAGACTATTTTTTTCCTCCTTTGAATTCGATGCCTACTATGTGATAATTGTACTTAAGTAATGCATCCTAACACAAGCAGTGTCATTTTTTACTGACAAAATTGACCTCTGAGCTGGTATCCAAAGGTCATACTTCCAGACTGACGTATAAATTTTAAGTCAAATAACGTATATGAGCATTATCAGTGTGCTAATTGTGGAATAAGTCTGATCAAAAATGTTCTGAAACAAAAAAGTTGTACTTTTATAAATTAGGTTCTCATAATGATAATAAAATTTTGAAGCTTATATTGAATTTAAAACTAATTGTCTGATAGTAAAATTACAATATTCTAAATCCTCTAAATCCAAACTTATATTAAATTAGTTTCTTTTATTATTTATATTAATAACTATAATTGGTTTTAAATCCATATAAAAAAGGTTTCGATTTTTTATTTGCAGACTAAATATTTAATATAAGTAATCATGTTAATTAACATTTAATTAAAAATAAGACATTAGAACAGATCAAATTTAATAAAATATTAATAAAACATGCTAATTAACGAATCAAAATTAAGTATTAAAAGATTTATTTTCCCGAAATTAATTTAGAAACATTCCAATGTCATAAGGGAATATTTAATTATATTTAGGCGAAATACAAAGAAATTGAAAAAGAGAAAAAAAAAATTTCTCAGTTTTTGTAACGCAAAAGCAGAAAAAGTATTGCTAATAAAGACTTTCAAAGAATAAAGCAGTCAAAATTAAAATTTCCTTTGGGAATAAAATTTGAAAAGATTACGTCGAAACTGTTCTCCAAAAACTAATAACTCAAATATTGTTTTTTTATCAGTCAAAATTAGTTTGAATCGACAAAGAATTTAATCTATTTCTTTTCAATAAAACCCTAAAAGTTATTTGGAGCTCTGAACAAATTTTTAAAACATCCTTTGCGAGACATTTTCAAAAATGAATATTTTTCTATTTCAAATAAATTATTAAGTATGTATTTTTGTGAAATTGGGAATATGTTATATATTTCTAAATATTGTATGAAGGCGTTTATGTCTTTTAAACCAATATTTTGAGTTAAGTAAATTATGTAATAAAATTTAAACTTCTAAATTGCAATATATTAAATTATTTATCAAGTCATTATTTGGTGTATAAAAGATTTCAAAATAGATGATTTGAAAATTTTATAAATTTATATAATTATTTTAGATTTTTTATCTAAACAATTTATTATTAGTTAGCGGTTGATGGCTTATCTCTAGACTTCAATAATTCGTGGATGCAAATTTCCTTTTGGGATGAATTAAAGAGCGGAATTCACTTTCAATTGTAAGTCCAGATCAAGTAAGATTTTTGTGAAAAATTTGATAGTAGAATGACAAATCATACGATCACTCAAGATATTTTCAAAATTTCTTAACGTATAATAAAAAATTATTCTTAACTATCGTAAAACTTTTTATTCAAATATGCAAATGAAGTCCTAAGTTCTCGGCATAAGTATATAAGTAGTTTATTAGATTTACCCGCAAGTAATAATTTGATCAGATACATAGTTGCAAATTAGAGCAATATAATTTAAATACATATATAATTGATTAGAACTGCAACTCATATCGAAAAATAAAAGCTGCTAAGCAAATTGAAAAGAAGAAACTAAAAAATAAAAAAATCTGCTTAAAAATAAACTTTTTTTCCTTAAAGACGTTTTATAAAATCAAAAATCATTATTTAAACAAGAAATACATTTAAGATGTTCTTTTTATTAATTAAACTTAAAGTTTTAATTTCTTTACAAAAAAGCAATTTTTTCAAAAAATCTTTTTTTTTTTTGCAAAAAAAAATTGAAATTTTAGTGAAAAAAAATTTTTTTTTGTGATAAATTCTTAATTTTAATTTTGAGATAACTTTTTAGGTATCTTTCAGAAATAACAATTTTAAGCTACTCGTGCATTACCCCTATTTAGATTAGCATTTATAACATAAAAAAATATTTTTTTTTAATAGATTGAACTGTAAATATCTAATCGATACAAAAATCGTTCCAAAACAAATTTCCTACACTTTTCAAAATACATTCCTACACTTCTAAAAATTATATTCATACAATGAAGAAACAATTCATTAAATTTGTGAATTTAATACATTTTGTTAAAACGTGAAATGTAACATAAATTTTCAATTTTTTATAAATGCAAATAAATGAAGCGAATATTTTAGCACCAATATCTGAAAGTAAAAGCTAACAATGATAAATTAATTATTTTATAATGCATAGGAAAAGTTCTAAATGATACATTATAGAATGCTTTTGCTTCGAAAAATTTGATTGGACAGCTGCAATAACTAAATACATTTCTAAAAAAATAATTGAGTATTTTACAAGTTGATGCTTTCATTAATATATCATAATTTCATGCAAATTAAATTGTTTTGATTCAAACATTAAAATGATTTTAGAAAATGAGTGCATTTGTACTTTTTCACATTGAAATATTAAAGCATTCCGATTTTGTTACTTTAAATTTAATGGCACACTTTTAAATACAAAATCGCAAAAAACATTTCAATTAATTTTGTCAAAAAATGTCCGTTTCTAATATATTTATATATCATATACATGTAAATTTAGTTATTATGAAAAACAAAATGTTTTTATCCATTAATGACAGATTTTTGAATAAGTAATTCTACTTTGTTTGCTTAAAAAAATGATTTTATAGAAATGATGTGTTTGAAAAAATATATCTGTCATTTCATATCTTTACTGACTACTTGCATATAAATTGCATAGGAAATTTAATTTATATTTGTTAAAATTTAATTAATTTTAAAGTGATTGTCAACTCACCAATTGTATAGCAGAATCCATCCAATTGGAAAGTAGCACTTTTACATTTTTTCACTTGTCTTCCTTCTTTCCTGTGCTGTGACATGACCTTCTATTTACTTCACTTCAACAAAATTCCAATCGCAACGTTTTGTAGCAAAATAAAATTTAAATATCGTTTTCAAGAAATACTTGAAAACGACTATTCACGTGTTGAAAAATTTCCTCCATTGTTATTATTAATATAACTAAACACTCTTTATTTTTTCATTCGCTACTTATTTTTTTTGTTTATTTTTTCACTTCTTCTCACATTTCTTTAGAAGTATATAATTGTTGTGATTTTTTTTTTCTTTTCTGCACAACTTTTTGAGCGGCGTTGATGAAAAGTAGCGATTTTTCGGCGCAGCGCTCCCTCTCTGCTCAAGGACTGAGGCAGGCAGGGGAACCAAAACGGAAACAAGCGCGTGTCGTTTGCTGAAATCACCAGGTGGCGCTCTCGCCTGCCGAATTCGCGAAGAGTAGTGGTGGAGGAGAACTCACAGAGAAGACGGAGAAACTTCAAGTTGCATAAAGGAAAAAGGAGGTTGACCTTTAGGGAATCTCCCTGGACTTAATTTATCCCTTTGTTTCTGATCGAATATGGGTTCGTTGTAAAATCTACAAATCAGAATTCGAATATTTAAGTCACTATAGCATAAAATCAATTCACATTTTCGTTCTGATTTTTAAGCTATTAGCGAAGAAGTAAATTGTGTTGATTGTTTCTTTAATTATTTTCTAATAAATCATTCTTACCGAAATTGTTAATATAATCTGATTTATAAATACTCAAAATTTAACTAAGCGCCTTAATAAATTTTCTGATGTGTGTAGTATATATTACTTAAGACTATACTTCCTGTAATTTTCATGCATAAATATCCAATCTCGTAATAGTATATTTAGTGTTCTCGCTTTCAATCCAACAGTTGAAAGTTCAACTCTGGTCTCGTCTGTGGTGGTTTGGAGTCCAAATTATACACCAAATCATAACTCAGTTTAATTTGTTTGCAAAAAAGTGAGTCTCAAGAGATAAACTCAAATTATGCACTACTAAAATAAATGTTATATTTTTGATTTTTCTATATATCCTCTACAAAAGAAAATAATAAAGAAACTAAAATAGATATTATATGCATGCAATGTTAAGATTTTTGTGTTAATACTATAAACTGTTAATCTACTTTTATAATAAATGATATTTTCACAATGTTTATTACTGCATAAAATCGTCCTTGTTGTGCAATAAAATGGCGAAAAAGGAAATGGATGTCTTGAAGTAAATTGAAGAATTAACCTTTTTGATTTTTAAGCGTGCTTTGTTTTCTGTATTTAATTTTTAATTTATACATGTATAATTATATATATGTATAAATAATTTAAATTAATAACTTTATTAATGAAATTAATTTATAAAGAAAAGATACATTATTGATTTATATTTAACGTGAAATAAAAACTAATTAATATACCTATATATCACAATATAACATTAAAATATTTTCTCAAATCTTGGAATTTTCTGAGATTAAGACTTTTAAACATACAAATAATTTTGGGAATATCAAACAGCATATCCTTTTATTTAAAAAATCTGCATGTAGAGATGTCTGTTTTAAAAGTGTGGTTAACTTTAAAAATTTTCAAGACAATAAATTTTTTTTAAATAAATAGATCAGTCTGATTGATTTTAAAATATTTTTAATTTAACATTAGAAAACTTATATAATTTATATTTATTTAAAAAATGAATTAATGATTTACGTTTCTGAAAATTAAATCGAAAATCCACGTTTTTATTTAATTGTTCACAAAAGCAAAAAGAATCAAATGGTAAATGTTTTATGAAAATGTAGATTATGAAATTTCTTAAAGATAAAACTGCTTCATAAAATAAGGGCGAATTTAATTTTTTAATACTCATTACATTTACCAAGGATTACCAGGGTCTTAAAAACGTATTTTTTAACCACGAAAATGCAATATTTTATTTCTTAATTCTGGACATTAAGAATTATTTACTAATAAGGCACAATACCAGATTTTGTACTTAATACAACATGAAATAAACTGCAAATCAAATTTTACAAGTTCAGCATAAGGGTTATAACAATACTGTATCATTTTTCAGAGATAATGTGAATATTTTGGGAAAAATGCGGATGGAAAATATCGATTCTGGATCGCGGATTCTAATGATTTTCAACTCCTTAGATTGACTTGAAGTTCATAGATGCTGATTAAGATCACAGTTTACTTTGGCTGCGTTGTTTTTCGTATTCATTACATTCTGTTTCAATAACGATCTGCGTTTTTCGCCCAATTTCTCATTCCGTTCACTATTTTACGTTGCCAAATCTCTCTAGATGTGCTGTTAGTATTATGTCATGATTTTAAATACCATGTTTTTATAAATTTCAAAAGTTGAGATATTTTTGAGATAGATGCTCCATTTAATAAGGCTATTACAATCAGCAGCCCCTTTGAATCTTTACCAAATCTAAAAAAAAATAAGTATAAAAAAAAGCCAAAACGTGGATTATTTCACGTAAGCCACCTCATACTTCTGAATAGAATTTTTATATTAAAACAGTTGATAGAAATAGAATTATATATATATATATATATATATATAATACTATTTTTAAAATTAAAATTCAGTCACAAATAATTTTCTTAATAAATTAACAATGAAAATAGTTTATTATTAGTAATTTTACTGATAACTGCATTAATTTTAATATCATTATCTATAAAAACCTATAGTATTTCAATGGGAAATAGCTACAATGGGTATTCTATGGGTATTCTACATTTACTAAAATATTTTACATTAATTAATTTCATCCAAGTATAACAATTTGAAAATTAAATAATTACAAAGATAATTTAATAATGTTAACCAAAAAATTTTTCTTTTATTTATATTGAACAATTTAAAATTAAAGAAAATAGAGTTAATAATTTCAGCATCAATTACTTAGAGATATAAATTTTATTATAACTTAAGTTTAAAAAATTATGATAAACATCATGGATTTAACTTTAATAGTTTCAATTACTAGAATATATTTAAATGACCTTAAAATTAACTCCTTTAATCTTGTCACTTGGTAAATCATCAGGTTTTATAAATTTAATTGTGTTTAAATTAATTTATGTAATTCAGTTCAATCCTTTAACTGAGTCTGTTTGATGATAGTGTAATCGTTAATTTGATTACCTCTCTCTCTCTTTTATTTTAAATAGATCTTAAAAATCTTAAAATTAACTTTTTTCTTAGAATTTTTTCTTAATTAGCTTTATTTTATCTTTTTTATGCACTATCTCTTTTAAGCCAAGAAAGTTATAAGAATAAAATTCCAGAGCAAATTTTTTCGTGTCGTTATTCAGTTTCGAATTCAACTCGTACATTTTAGACATTTTTATGTCGCGAATATCACTGAATTAATTAAAAAATAAAATGTCTAATCTCCATGCCAATTTATTAACTTCGGATATATTTTACTTGCTAAAAAATTATTTTAACATTTGTATTTCCTTTTCAATTTTCACCATAGATAAATTCTCTTTACATTTAGGCACGTAATTTCGTTACTGGCAAAATATTATTTTCTGTGATTTAAATTTAACCTTAAATTTTTATTTAGTTCTTTTTGTTATTTTATTTACTTTTTGCATAATAAGCATATTTTCAATGTTTTTATCCATTCATCAATCTATTTGTTCTGATTGTCATTCAGTTTTTCATGCATAATATATATTATATTCTTTGTTTAAGGTCTATCAGTGCTGTAATTTAGATTATGTGAGGCTTACAATACTTCGATAATTTCATTTTATGTAACACTTTATTCTTTCTCTTTTATTTTATTCATTATTTCCCCCTACCTTTGAATCTTTAGATTAAAAATTTCGAAACTCTTATTCATTTTTTTCTCTTAACAATGGACAATTTTCTTGTCAAGTCTATTTTAATGCTCTTACACGGTTTTATTTTTTTGAACTTGTTTTCATTTTTTCAGGTTACTTTTTACAGTATTATTTAGAACTTAAATGTTCTTAATTTCAATCTTTATGTAAATATAAGATATTGCAATAAAAATAATATAAAGTATGTATTATATACATACATAAAATAAACTAATGCTTTTTTTCTGCCATTGGTAGTCGAGTAATTGTCAATCAAAGTCCTCAACTAATGCGATGGACTGTAAGAAAAAATAAATCTGATAATAGCGAAGAACCTTTGTTCTATTTTTACCAGTAGTATTTCTGCTCAGGTTGGATTAAGAGAATAGTTAAGCAAAAAGGACCTTACCTTTGCATTTCCAAGGAAAAAAATATTGCATGGTTCTCACTGCAGATAATGTACCTTCGATTTAACTAATTGCAGATTAAATTACGAACGATTTATTATCTATAGAAGTTCACACACAGTTTTAATTATTAGACTATGAAGAAAATTATAATACTTAATATCTAGAGTTAATTTTCATTAGTTTTGTAAACTTCATATGCATTTTTTTCTCATTCGATTAATTTAATAAAGTAAATTATGGGATTTATCAAATATTGTTTGGGGAAAAAAAGAAATCCATTATTTTTACATGAATTTCGTCTTTATTTTATATTTTTTGATTAACCTATTGCAAAAGAATTTATACTGTTTTGTGGCTGATTTTAGATTTTGGACAACTTGTATTCTGGAGAACTTCGGACATTTTTGTGATTTCATAGATATTTTGGACAATTGTTCTACCTGTGTGAGGTGCATCTTTAACATCTAATATGCCAAAACGGAATCAATGAAAAAAAATTGTACGTAATTGGTTGTTATAATTTTTGGACCATAATCTCCATTCTCCATTTTCAACTGCTTAATTGGAATTTTTTCCTTTATCAAAGAAAAACTGTAAGTGCACACTGCTGGTCACCCATATTGAAACACCAAGAAAGACAAGATACATCACAGCAAAATTTATTTTGTAGATAACACGTTGTCCAAGTGATCAATCAAATGATTAAATTTATAGACTTCTAAGAAGTGTAGTTCATGCTGAAATCTGTAGTCAGAGTAGCCACCATTGTTGGAGATCACCGTTACCACATGCCTTGGTATTGATTTAAAGGGACTTTGGATGTATTTTTAGGGTACAGCAGAACAAGTAGCTTCCACACATTACCAAAGTTGATCTGCTGTGACATATGAGGATACAATCTGGGTCAATCATTGAGCAACCATAGATCATATGTTTTCAATCGGCGAAAGATCCGGAAAGCGAGCTGGACAGAGAAGCATTTCAATCTAGCGATTGACGAAAAAACCTTGGTCAATGCGTGTCACGTGTTGTCACGCATTATCCTATTGAAATATGGCTGTGGGCAAGCTCTGAATGTAAGGAATTACAACTGGATCCAACCCCTAAAAGATGTTGCACTGCCTATTTAAAGTACCAGCAATGCGTACAAGAGGAAAACGCGAGTGATATTCAATATCGTCTCATACCATAATACCCGATGCAAGACCAATGTGGTTGAGCATATCGCAGATGCTCAGCATCCTCTCTCAACGGTGTCTCGAGACTCGATTGTGAGCATCGTGGTGTTAAAGATAGAAGCGTGACACGTCAGTAAAGCCAACTTCATTCCATTATTTTTTCCGTATCCTTCTTTTATCGCACCACTGATGGTGGAGACATCTGTGGTTCTGTTTTAAGAGTAGATGAAGCAATGGACGTCTTACGAACAGACCACTCTTCTATAAGAGACATCAAATGGTATGCGCAGATGATGCGATACGTATTGGAGGTACTGTGCTATGGTTTGTGATGAGGCTGAGCGATCCATCACTGCCATGCGCACAATTTACCTGTAATCACGTGAAGTGGTGCACTGAGGTAGATGCGATCGAATACGTCAGTCCTTCGTACCATCCTGCATCCAAAGATCACATATCCGCATTACAGTTGTTTCCTTTCGTCCAACATGACTACCGATTTCTCTGAAAAATAATCCACAATCTTCGTAGGCCAATATAATTCCGTCGAATTCGGATATTTGATCAATAAATAATCGCTGTTTTCTGCGAGGCATAATTTGTCCTATTTTTGAAGAAATTACAAGAAAAATACAACAGCCGAACTTAAAATTATCGAAATATACCAGTCTTAAATAGGGCTTTGATATGGCGTACAAGCGTGCGTTATGTGCGTCTGCACTGAAATTCTAATCTCTTGCATATTTCACTTCCGCTAATGCATGGTATAAATTTCCTGTATATGCTTCTTACAGTGTGTTGTATTTACGGTGGCCAGCAGTGTATTTCATTTCATCTTTTTAGACTTTAATTTTTAACACCCTGTGCCAACAGAAAAATATATTTTTAGAGTGAAACGTGGTCTTTCCAAAGAGCTTAAATCTGAAATTGTGTGATCTATACTGAATGAGATATCAAACACTAAGAATAAAGGATTTCTTTTTCCCCAAGCCAATATATATATATATATATTTACTGAAGAGGACATATATTAATGAGTGACGTTTGAACATATAACACAAATTGTTTTACAAGCCTATTCAATTCGTTTGTCATACAATATGAACACTATCCATGTATCACAAGAAAGAAAAATCCCGAAAACCCTCAAATACCTTTATTGAGCTATATTTGTGTAACAGAAAACTCATGAATTGTAATTTATGTTGCCAATTGCTTACTTTAGTCATTAAATACACTGATCATCTAATCACTAAATACGTTAATCACTAGGTATACTCGCGAATCGACTGAATACTTCTTAATTTGAAGAAACAGTCAAGCCTCATGGTCGAAACTTGAAAAAGATTGAATGTGTGTGTGATGAGAGCTTTAACTTTCTTTTTCAAATGACATACTGGAAAGTGTGGCCTCTTTCATCATAAGCATTCACTTTATTTTCAATATTTTCATTTTGTAGCTCACTACCCATTTATATTTTGGTAGCATATATTTTTATTTTTTTATTGTTATATAATCTCACAATTTTTATCATAACTCTTTTATTTAATTTTATTTCTTATAACTGATGACGTGAGTTATTTTGGTTAAGTCTTAGTATTTTTCACAGAAAATTATTCTTTCACGGATTCGAAGTTATGCAGACAGTTTGAACAAATAGATTGCAACAAACATCCAATACTTGTGGTGAAAAGGATATTGTTACTGAAGCTAAAAAAAAAATGTTCGATACCTAACTAAATATTGGCGTAATACGTTTGCGGTTATTTTTCTGAACAGTTAAAAAAAAATAAAATACTGTGCTTTGTGCTCAGGATGCATTAAACTTTCAAATAACATGATTAACACACACATATGAGTTAGAATCCTCCTCTCTAATCATATGCATCAAACTAAAGACAGGACATAAGATCTAAATAAGTTATACAAATGCTCCTCATAAACAAAATGGTTTCTAATATGGTTGATTATCGACTGTACTTTCGTCTAGACTTAAGTTTTATGCGTTTTTCTAATATTGAAGTTTTTTTTTTCTTGAGATGACAATTTTTCCCTGTTATTTTGTATCTTTTATTTATATTTCAAGCTATTTATTTTTCCAAAATGGAATCTATATACCCGCTAACATAATATTTTTTAATCCTTGTCAAATATGGTATTGGTTCATGTGATTATTCCTTCTTTCAATTTTCTTCACTTCACTAACTGAGTGTCACAAAACTGATTCATTGAACACTTAATATAAAAACACTTTGAGTTTTAAATTCTTTTGTTGTCGTTTATTTAATGGGCTACTTTCCAGACACAAATTTGACTTTTGATAGTGGTATTCTTGAGGGGAAAGGTGACTTTTTAGAAATGAAGAGAGTGAGTTCAATAACTAGCCTATCCGAAGACTTTACCATTATAAGAAATCTTTTAACTTTAAAAGTTTGATTGAGTCCACCGTTAATGTGGCTTCGCGTGAAGTTTGCCAGCTCAGATGTTGGTCCGGTTGATTGAAGAAAGGTAAAAGTAAAGAAAATGTTGGTTAGGCTGATTGGTTTCGATAGACAGAACAGAAAACCTGAAATGCATCCCAGTAAATAAAGAACAATGTTCATTTTACTGTTGCTTTATTTCTTGTCGTTTTTATATTTTAGTGCAGTTTATAACAAAACATTTTTTTATAAATATAATATTTTAAAAATTTAAGTATGACAGATGAAGCATTTTTGTCAGAATAAATAAATGATCCTTTTATTTGAAAAGAAAATGTGCACTTTTTACGTTGCTTGCAGAAAGTCGATTAGAGTTAACAACTTAATTATACTTTAATTTCATTAAAATTTTGAAGTAAGTCTAAGGGCAAGATTTCAAAATTTAAATTCACACTTATATGAATATATATATATATATATATATATATATATATATATATATATTTTTCTAGAATGGTTTACCATAAAATAAATTCAAATTAATCACAGTTT
>JAPDSC010086579.1:96570-138536 GCA_026290005.1 Latrodectus geometricus | reverse complement strand
TTTTTTAAGAAAGAATAACAAGTCTCATATCCAATATTTGAATAGTTAAAATTCCTGACTCTTAGGATGTTGGCACCGAGCTCGAACCCTCGCTCGGGCATGGATGTTCCTTTCTTTCTCTGTTTCCTTGTCCATTTTTTTTAAATGGTAAATGAATGCGGTCCACCCTGTAAACAGACTTACGGTAATGTAACGTGGGTAACGCTACTCACTTCCAAGACTTGATTCACACGTGCCCAATGGGTATAGAAAAATAAGTAACAGTTTCCGGCCTTGTTGTGGCGAAGGGTTAGTTATCTAGTGCCCGCGGTTAGAAAAAATATCTCATACTTAAAAAAATTCTTACTTTCATTTTCTTGATGAGAAACTAGAAAAAAGAAAATCACACTTTCTTTTCTGTTCAATACTACAATTTTAAAAAAAATTTTGCAATTTTTTTCAATGTAAGAAATCGTTTTACTATTTTACTCAAAAATGTACCCCAATCTTGATAGCCATTTATTTGCTTATTTCACTGACAATCGCATTTAGATTTTTTTCTTTGATATTAGAATATTTTTCATTCAAAAAGTTCTGTATATTTATTATGTTCAAATTAAGTCTGATCCACATGCAAAAAATAAAAGTTCTTGAATTATAATTTCAGACAGCAGTGAATTGAAATTTCAGCAGCATTCTTGTTAAAGTTCGTGAATTGGTAGTTCATTTTCACTGAATCGTCTAGCAATTTTTTTTTCTGCTTTTCTCCAGTTATAGTGGTTTGCTTAGTAAAGAACATGTCAAATTAACTTAGGTATTGTTTTTCTCGTTTGCATCACTCCAAGAATAGATTTACAAAAGTATTGCAGCTAGAGCGTCGATTTCATAAGGGGGTTCTGAGCTATGCTCCTTCTTTCCAAATTTATTCTTAAAGCTATCGATTATATATTTTGATGCTTGGGTTGTAAGAAAGGAGTTTTACTAGTTTGGGGATATCCCGCATGAATTGCTTAAAATATACCTGATTTCAAAGTTGCAGTTAGTTATCTACAATTCAAAAGATTTGCCATTCTTTAGTAAAAGTATCGGTACAAGTTTCTCAACGATATTATTAAAAAATAATAAAAATGATAATTCATATAAAAATTAAAATTGAATAAGAGATGTCTGAAAAGGAGTTTGCAAAAATAGATTTTTCAAAATTTAAATTTGTAAACGAAATTAAAATTATCATCGGTTCTAAGGGACCCTGTTAGGGACCACACTCTACTCAAAATCTTGAGTGTTCATAAATTAGAAGTCTTAAAAACGAGCGTTATAACCCAACTACTACCTACAAGTTTATAATTCCTAGTTTCTTGCGAAACATTTTTTTAAGCATTTTTTCCCTTCAAAACAATAAATTTTTTCTTCATATTTTTATGCATTTTTTCAAGAATGTGAAAGTGTTTGAAACAGTTTATCTGTGTGTATTGCTTATTCATCACAATCTTTACAAGATTAAATTTTAAATGTCTTTAAATTTCTTTCAAGAAAAGGAGAATGTTTTCATGCCTTTCTCTCTTTTCTTTCTTTCTTTTTTTTCTAAAAATATTTCTCTTCATTTTTCATGTTTTAATTGCAATTAAAACTTAATCTTTTTCACATTTCTTTTTTTATCCTAAATATTTTTATATTGGTTTTATTAAAAATACTTTTCCTTCATGGTTCGTCTATGATACATTATTTTGATTTTTATTTTCATTTATTTTGTTGAAAAAAGTCGCAAAAGATTTTACCCTGTTAAATTACCTTAATGTTCGCACTTCCTTTTTACATTGCTTTTAATAAAAAGTTCGTACACACATATAATTTTTAAAACATGTGTACATCCAAATGAAAGTAACGTTAAAAGTAATAAGCATTTTTAATAAACTCTAAGATATATGATAAGGTAAAAATTACTAAATTCTAAAATAAATATTAAAATAAGTTTATATACTTAATTATTTTCTGCAACAATAAATTGCTAAAATAATTAAACATTTGTAAAAAATTCTTTTTTAAAAAAAGTTGTTTTTAAATAATTTCATCCTTATGCTTTGATTTTCTTGCTCTGAAGTACCATATGCCGCAACGTCTTGTTTTCGTGAAAAACATGTGATAAATTATTGCTTTATGTATCGTTTTATGCAATAATAGATACCCAGGATCATTAGTTTTATCTCTTAATGCCAAAGTAGAAAACTTTATTGACTTTGTCATAAAAGGTGGTATTACAGTTATAAGTTTTGTTTGAAAATGATAAAAATAAGCAGGAACTTCCATATTTTAAATGTTTACATGCGAAACTTGGGTGTTTCTTGCATGATTTATAAGAAGGTATACATCCTTCTAGAGAAAAAAGTATTTTTTTAGTAGAGAGGGGTATAAAAGTGTGTGATTAAACTCTATTTTTTCATGTGATGACGTAAAAGTGAAAATTGTAATCCGGTTGCTAAGTAGGTGTTTGGCACCATTAATTATGTTTAAACGTATTGCAGGCAGATTTGTAAATTTTTTTATTACTTATAATTTTTTTTCTTTTAATTATCATATTTACTCATATTAATTATAAGATTTATTCAGATGATGTTGCATATTCATACATACTTTATTCAGTAAAGTAATATAATATATATTCACATTAAACATTTCGTTGAGTTATAAAATTCAACAAAGTATTTTGACATAACAGAAGAATTTGTGCGATTGAATTACAAAATTAAATTAATCACATAACTAATCATACTGATAATTGACCAGTGAGCAATTTCAATAGAAAACAGAAAAATGGAAAAAATACCTATCACCAAGAAGATTGCGATCAGCTACAAAACTCAGCAAAACATAACCTAATTATTTATAGTAAATTTTCCGATGAGTTCCTGCCTCCTTTCCACTTTCACACTACACCAGCGGAAGTGCTTTACATGTCACAGATAATAGTGGATATGTCCCCAACCCACATAGCTCCAGCAACCGAGTGAGGGAGAATGTGATCACCCTGCCAGTCGTTATCCGCATCAAACGATGCTTCACTTTGCTGATCTTACTTATGAACTGAGAAGCGATGTAAAATTACTAAGCCACTATGGTTAATTAGGTTTTATGCACTTACCATTTATGATAACCAAAATACAACCAATCATATAGTCCACTTAAAACACAGACAAACAATTGACTTTTGACGTGTTATACTTCTTATCACAATGGACTAGTGGAGAAATTATACCTAAGAAATTTCAATTTGTCTAGCTTTAATCAACACGAATGTCTTCGATTGTATCGAGTATACAACCTATGAAGATGAATATGAACCTCCTACTTCAATATATCTTAACCTCACATGTATGAAATTAAAATTTCATGTTAACATACATTTCTATATTGCATTTTAATATTTCGTTAAAACTATGAAATATTTGTAATTACCTCAAGCAATATTTAAACATGTTAGCTGATTCCCAAAGATGTCTAAAATTTCACTTTCTTTCTACCTTAAAAAATATTCTGAGTCAATAAGCTGAAATTTCAATGCCTTAAATATTGCTAATGAAATTCGTTTTTTACATTATCAATCCAAAATGAAACTGTTAAAGTGAGTCAGAAAGTCAAGCAAAATAAAATTATTTTATTGTAAGAGAAATTCGAAACAACGTACACTTGTTCCAAATATAAAATTTTAAAATCAAAAATATTCTATTATTAAACATTAAACAAAAACTACTCAAACCTTGCAGTTATCATCTATCAAATCTTTGATTAAAACTGTGGTGCTTGGTAAACTTTGTGTTTTCCTATCCTTATGTAAATCCTTGGTTTACTTTCGAATAAAATTTTAATTTAATATCTAAGAAAGTTGGTTCCCTATATCGTCAATTTTCTCTCAACAGCGCAAAACAACATTAGGCATTTGATTTTCTTTATCGCCACGCCTGAGAAATATGATTCGCCTCTTAAATATTACTTTTTGTTTGATGGCAACATCTGAAAAACATGATTTAATTTGATTGAAATTTGTAGTGATCAGTTATGGAAATGTCAATAACCTTTTTCTCGTTGTCGGAATCTCTCGTCACCTATTTTCATTTAATTCAATAAGATGACTTCAGAGTTCACAGTGAAGCGGTTTATCCATTTAAGAACGATTATTGATAGATATTTGTAAATAGATTTAACATGACTTTTTCAGAAAGAGTAAACAGAGGCAAATAACTCAATTGACAATATCTGAGGAAAGATAATTTATGCTTTAAATAATTTATTACCATTAAACATAAAATTCTCCCTAAGATAAATAAATTAATTTCAGTCTATACACACACACAATAGTAGAAAACAATCAATATAACTTTAATAGCTATTTCAACTATTTTAGTTATTACAATGATTTTCTGAATACAATATGAACGTTTATGCAATTCCATGCTAATTTGAAATTATTAAGATATTTTAATAAATTCAGATTAGAATGTCTTGAAAATTTGAAATTAATTATTATTTATTCTCGATTTAGTTTCTTGTTTTTTCTAGAAAACATCCAATTGGCAGTTAATCAAATAAATAGTTATAAGTTAAGATATCTGAAAATAATTTTTCTAAGCAATTTAATGCAATAATGAAAATATGAATAATCTTTTGAGAATCAATAAGCTTAGTTTTATGTATTTTAAAGTTATTTATTGATTATATAACCCGTTTCTTAAAGTGGATTGTTATGATTATCTTCCATCAATTATTTTATGTATAGCGAGAAATATGCAATTTTAAACATACGTCAGCTTTTGTGAATTAATATTAGATAAAATTCTGATACTAAATAATAAAATTTTCAACTGTAACTTACTTTACTCTCTTTTTTTTCAGAAAACTAACAATATTGTAATTCCGATAATAGCAAAAACGCAAATTACTTTCTACGACGGAAAGATAATTATGGAAACAAACGGAATATTAAAAGCATTTTTATACTCTTATCTAACGAATGACAATCAAATAAATTAATTTACTGGAAATATTTTCATTTCAAATTTCTTGATTATCTTTCTTTATATGTAGCACTGTAAATAATTGAACATATTCTTTGAGATGATTTTTCGTTTCAATTATTAATTCCAAAGACTGGCATAAATGATTTTTCAGAAAACTCATTATATGAGAAGAAAATAATTAAATATACAATAACTCCTAATACTAAAAACAAGGGAAAGAAAACTATAAAAATACATACTTCAAAGAATATAAATACATATTCATGGTTCATTAATATAGGATACGTAAAAGATAATGGCTTTTACCTAAAAAGAAAACAATTTTCATCATTAAAGCAAAACAAATGAGCATTTAAAGAGAAATTATTATTTTAAAATATTATTTAATGCCTAAAGTTGAAATAAAGGACATTTAAAAAAAACATATTTAGGAAATTTATACGCAATTTTTAAAAATAATTGTGCTTAGTTCTTTTAGTTATAAGAATTAGAAAAGTAATTGAATATTTTAAAATGAAGTTATATTTTTAAGAAGATCTAGCTTGTAAACTATTCATATTTTAGTACACTTTATTTTAAAATTACTTGCAAAAATTCAACGAAAGTAAATTAGAAATATAAACAAAATATAATTGTTTACATTAACCTAGGTTTTACTTTAGTCATCGTCTGAATTTTTCTCAAGTTGAAAATAGAAAATACACAGTAATTTGAATATTTTATTTTAAATTTATACAAATTCGTAAAATTGAATTTGTTGGCTTATCACTCAACGGACACTTTTTGCACACGAGCACTAATGAGACCGGGAACCCTGGACTTAATTTTGCTGCCAAACCCTACAATCATTAAACTCACGAAATCAAACCCATGAACTCTTTTAATAGAAATCCCGATCGCTAACTATTCTGCTGGCAAACTAACTGAAATTATGTAGGCGATACATTTAAACGACGATCTTAAACTTAAAAGTTTCAGCTCTATGGATTTTAATCTTTATAACACACTTGAATAAATTTTTTTTTAAATACAGAAAAGAAATAAGTTTTGAACGGAAGTATCTTGTGTTACAATAGAGTAAATACTATTCTGATTTAACAATGTAAAGAATGTGTTGGCGACAATAATGCGCAGTGCCAAGAGATAACAAGAGTTCCTGTTCCGGTTCTTGGTGAAAATAAAACATTTTCTAGAATTGTATCCATTTATTTTCTCAAAAAAAAAAAAAAAAAAAAAAAGGACGATTTTAAAGACTTTCCTTTTCCAAAATATTTTGAAACAGAATACAAAAGCAATATTTTGTTTTCTTTACTCTAAAATAATAAAACGTTCAAAAACATTTTTCGTTATGAATGTCATGAAAATTGGTAGAAACAGTTAGTGGAAAATTATTAATACATGTCTATACATATGTTATATATATATATATAGATAGATAGATATAGATAGATCAGAGGGGGTTTATTAATGAATTATCATTCACAACCGATTACTGCTTATATTTCACCATCTTTTTATTTATAATCCATTCTAGCACAATATAATTTTTACTCGTTAAATTACACAATCCCTCAATTAATCTTAAAACTTAATCTCTAGAAAATTTAAAAACCCACTTAATTCCAATTTCTACAGCAAATGAAACATGCATTATATTCGGCTGACTGCCTTAAAAAAAAACTTGAAACTGCAGTCATTTTGATATATCGCAGGATAAAAACAACGTATTGAACTAGCAAGGACATGCATCTATACAGGTACTCGGGTTTGCTTAGGAAACGTAATTTTAAAATTCGAAGAGAAATTTCGAAGGAGAACAAAAAACGAATGTTTTCATAATCAAGTAGCAGCTATCATTAAATCCTGTCAAGTTTCTCTGCAATTTGGCTTTCCTTACAATCATTGTTACTAATCAGATTGCCTTTTATTTACCATATCGAATTTTGATGGCGAAATTATGATTCTAAAGATGCTTCTCCGTAGTTGTTGCACTGGTGTCGATCTTTAAAGTGGATGTGAAGAAGTGCATCAACCATCAAAAATTTTCGATTAATGGTAACTGAATTTGAAGGCTTAATATTCATCCAGGAAAAGGAGGCAGAAACTATATTCAATGTTGAGCTCCAAGTAGAAAAGGACACAATATTCAACATAAACTCGGATACCAGTGTCAGTTTTTCGCCTGAAGAACTGAATACATCTAGAACAACTGTACAAAATATTATGTGAATTATCTTTCATTATCATCGTGATAATCTTTAAATTGTTAATAAATTGCCTTAAAATCATTTCCAGTTTAAACATCCAGTTTTTCTAAAATTTTTTACTCTATTTTAGATTGATTCGCCAGAGACTTCGAAAGAAACGTCAAAACAGACAAAGTATAGAATTTCTGAATCAAAAAACTAATTTTATTTTAGAAGTTTTAATTGATTATAACCATATTTTAGTGGTTTGGTTGTCCTGGACCATTCATTCTCAACTTACATTGGGTCAAGAAGTTAATATTGGATATCTAGTAAGATTCTCAATCACCTTTCATTAATATGGAGTTTCATTACAGAAACAAATGTTCCTAATTTGCAAGTATTAGTGTCTTGTCCATATCATTTTATGCATGACCAATATTTGCTGTACATTAATCTTTGTCTTGAAGATACCTTCCAAACTTATTCGACAGCGACTTCTTTCATGATCTAAGACTTTCCTGATCCCCAGACTTCAATCCATATTAAGTTGGACTTTAGAGATATTCGAAATATCTCTTAAGACCTAATAATCCACAAAATTTACTTGATCTTGAAAAGAGGAATTCACTTTATGTGATTTGCTGGAACAATCCTATATTAGCAGTAGGAAATACTATTTTCTCATTATAGATGGCAGATGCTGTACATTCTTTGTGGTATTCTTATGCGTAGTAAAATTTCTAAATTATTGTAAATTTGTATTATTCCTTCAGAAATACCTCTTAACGGTAAAATTTGTATCAATTAGTTTTTATTTGATCTAAGAAATATTTATTTTTTACATCAGTTCTACACAATTCATAGTAGTATTTTCATTTAAAGACAACTACTTTAAACAAGAATCGCTTAATTATGGCCACCCAATATATATTTATAATTTTGTTTTAGAATTTTCAGTACAACTTTAACCTTCTAAACTTAATCAGTAATTTTAATAATCAATACGACTAACTTGTAAAACTGACACAAATAATTGTTATGATTCTTTGAAAAACTGAGGATTTTTCCGAAAGAATCTGATAACATGAAATCCTCGAAAGGGCAAGCTGGTAATAATCTCTCAAAGTTTTATCAGAAGACATAAATACTTACGAGCCAAATTAAAATTTTATTTAGTTGAATTCAATTATAGTTGCCTTTTTAAATACTGGTTTTTCCTATAAAAGCATACTTCATGGAAAATAATTGTCCATAGAATTATTATAATTTCCTTAAATATCTATTATTTTGATATAAATTGTTCACAATTTTGTAAATACAGAGAAGTAGAAGTATTGAAATTAGGATATATACTTAGAAAAAAATCTTTTTATAAAAAAAAAAATTCACATATGAAATCAAAAGTTATTTTATTCTATTCCTCCTTTAGCTTTGTGCTATTTTATCTTACATTTAAAACTCAATCCATATGGTATTAGTGGAAGGAAATTTTAATTTTATTCATCTTTTTTTCATAATAGTCTGAGTTGAATATATATGTAAGAAAAATTGCTGTACCAAAACTCAATTTGTTGTGTTAAAGTACATAAGCATTAATGAAAGAATAATCACTATAAATACATTTTTTTTTTAAATTTATTACTTTTGAGACCATAAATAAAACATTTCAGAGATTTGTTTCTGTTATATTTATAAAATATATCTTGAAGTATTTCAATTTGTAAGCATTCATTTTATAAAATGAAAACATTCAAAACAACTTCTAAGAAATTTCTTTAGACGATGATGTGAAAAAATTTCTTTTATATGCTATACTTATACTTCAAGAATTTTATTTTCCAAAATAAAATTCTTCAAGACTAGTATATGTAAACTAAGTAAATAAAAGACTTGGTAATTACACACATTACAAAAATAGCGCAGTATAAGAATTCAATGAATGTCAAACACAAATAAAATGGAAAATTCATTCCATTTTTATTAGTATTTTATGTTTAGATGTTTATGTTAAATTATATATATATATATATATATATGTATGAAATGTTTCAAGGAAAATTAATATTTTCCAGAATAGCTATTTTATCTGTATTAAATATTTAGAGTAAAACTATATGAATCTATGAAGAAAGTATTTGCTCAAAATTTGTCAGAGTTAAGTTTCTGAAGAAACCAATAAATATTTTAAGAAATAAATAATTCTTTCTAAAATTATAAAGATTATATTTCGTCACAAATATATTTTCTCGAGAAATTAAATAATTATCTGTTATTAAATTTTTTGTTGAAATATGTTTAACTCATTATGAATGCAAGATTCAACTATTTATACAACAATTTGTGCATTGATTACTAATCATATAGTAGTTGATAAATTTATAAGATTTTAACAATTACGTTGAATATCACAGATATTTATTCTGTTGCTAAATGTGAGATTTATCTTTTTCATATGGGAACCTAACTGATAGTCCAGCGGTAAGCTCACTGTTCTTTCTGTTAACAATTCACATATTTGAATCTCCTTTCCAGCGTTCATATTTGTTGTTATAGTTCCAGCATGCTTCTCTGTAGCTAGCTCTGGGTTGAATTCTTCCAGTTACATGGAAGTATCATGGTGGGAGTCTTTGTAATTTAAAAGCAGAGACCAAGCACAAGACCTCCGAATACTTGGCTGGTCAAACACAGAGTAATCATTTCCCTTAGAGGCACTAAGACCACTACCTATTTAAACTTTCCCAGTTACACTTAGTGAACACGACGGATTTTCGGTTGAGCTGGGATTAAAACTCACTATTTTCGTCGTCGTCGCAATGTTTTCCATGAGAAATGAAACTTATGGGAATGGAAGATCAAATATTGGGAGTCTTTCCTCCTGGTACCTGTTTTTAAGCCTTTTTTTTATGTTTGGAAAAAAATATTCTTAATGTTAAGATATTTGGAGAATATTTCATTCGACAGTTTATATTTTTGATGTCATTTCATATTTTTATGAAAATTTTAATTTTCCAACGTCAGATTTAAATTAGAATCCTCTTTTTCCACGAGGCATTGGAACTCTTCGGAACTGTTATTATGTTACCATTCAGAAAGGTGATCATCTGAATTTATAACATTTGCATCAAATTTTTAATTTCTAATCATAACTTGCTAAATAATATATGGAATTTATATAAAACCTTAACAAATAATTCAGTTAAATATATTAATTAGAAATGAAATTAGAAAAAAGTTAGATTTTACGCTTTGCAACTTCCATGTTATTAATGTATTGTTACCAGAAACACAATGCAGAGAACCATCTCATGATATTAAAGTTTAGGTGAGAAAGTTGAAAAACTATTAATAAATATAAAGTGTAAAGGCTAAGGTTTCAATAAACAATGATATTTAAAGAAGTTAATATTGTTAAAATTTTAGGAAATAGGGTTAATTTAAGGAATTGAAATACATTTTTTAAAATTTGTAACCATTTCATTTTTTTATTTTAATTCCCCTCATAGGGTCAGCCAGCTGGTTTTTCAGTGCGGTTGCAAAAAATCCTCTCTCCCTTTGAAAACCAACGAGTTCTATACTTGTTTAGCGGAAAGTAGTCATGCTAAGAAGTTTGTTCAGTTTAAATGAGCCATTCAGTCAAAATTTCTTTTCTTGAGTACTGTGATTTAAAAAAACGACGATACTTGAAATATTCTTTGACCGTGTTTCAAGGTGATGAGACAGTTGAACGTGTTTAAAGGCTTTCAGTCAGCAAAAATATCCAACTGGAAATATAATGGAATAATTTAATCATCTGCTTATGGGAAGTAATTTAATCAGAATTCAAACATTAATTTGTTGTGATGTTTCTAGCTGTTTATTACTTACAACCAAAGATTTTAAACACAGTTAATTACATCGTCATTTTTTAAAAGGAATAAAATTATAAGATCAACATCTGAGTTTGCAACTTACTTTTCACTTCCTATTTCATGAATAGGGTGATACTAGATCCTACGAAAATTGTAACGCTCATAAAACTTTTCAACACTAAAATCGTGGAAATGCAACCCTTACAATTGACCCTGAACTTCCTCTTAAGAACGCTCTTTTAAATTATTTAATTAAATATGCATATATATATATATTATTCCTACCATTTATGAATTCAAATTTGTATTCTAAATAAAAAAATATGAATCCGTTCTCTAGTAACACTGATTTTGTATAATTAATACATCTTATGTCACTTTCCTATTAAAAGTGATGTATTTCCATGGCTACTTTTTTCTCTCTGTTCGTTTGTTTTTAGCTTTGTTGGAGCGAGGTAGACTGACACAGAGTAAGAAAAGTCCTAGTTTCAGAGGATAATGACTTCGATACCTGTCGCAATTTAAGGAAGCTGAGGTGACAGCTTCAACGCATATTTAATAACCCAGGAGACATTTGTACTTCTAATGGTGATATTCTACCGTCTTTATAGGTTTATTCTGATTTATTCCACCCGTAAGTGTTAATTAACTCAAATCTACCAGTTAAAAGTGATTCCAAATCACTATAAATATCTATGGATTTCAGAATTGAACTCACAACCTTGTCAACTGTTACCAACAAAAGCCAACTGTCGAATTAAAAGCAAGTGCTCTAACTATTTCTCTTCCAATTAAGTTCATCTTCAGATGAAAACACAAGCTTTGCTGTCAAATACCTCTTTTAACATTGGCTGAAATTGACGCTTTTAGCAAATTTAATGATTTCAACAAGCAGCAATAAACAGCCAAAAATTACTACAATTTAATGACACTACATTTTGTTGTGGCTAAATTTACAGTAGTGAATTTTTACTTTAAATAAAATCTATTATAATATATTATTTTGAAATGCTTTAAATTTTAAATTTAACCAATTTAAAATCAGTTTTGTAAATAATATTAATATCATAACTTCCGAAAATATCATTATTTTTATTATTATTGAATTTTCTTAAACTGTTCTACAATATTCTTTTGATTAATGATATAAAATGCTAGTATGAAATACAAGATCCATACTTCACTTGCCATAGCCACCCTTTATGCTGCAGATAAAGACGTATGATGATTCTATAGAGTATTGATACATAAGAACATTATGGTCCCATCACAATACTCTAATAATGACGTCGTGGACGCGTAGTATTAACTTGTCTAATCAGCGGACCAATCAGATTAGTTTCTGTCTAATAACTTCTATCGACTCATAACTGTCGCTTCACTCCTGTTCCTAAGAGACAGCTGTTTGTATGGATTAGACGGAGGGGGGGGGGGGGTGGGGGTGTCTTGATCATAAATTGTGCGGTTCCGATTCATCAGAGCCCGTCTCAAGAGAGTCTGGGGTCCTGCCGCTGATAAATCGAACTGGATTCAGATGCCGAATCTGAACGGCGGAGATGTCTCCTGTCTCCCTGATGACTTTCTTTCATGGTGTGAAAATTAAGATGGGTGGCTGATCCTGGAATGTTTGTCATTGAAGAGGGAGAAGCGATTGAATAAATAGTGAAAATGATATTTTCGAGGTATCTCTCATAGATTGAGTTGTGAGTTTAATTGCTTAATTTCTGCTATCAATTAATTTATGGTTTCCAACAATACGGGATGTATATTATAATATCTTAGTTTTTTGCATTTAAAATGCATATAAGGAAGTGATGAAGATAGGATTGCAACTTTCTACATGCACATTTGCCAAATTGGACGTCGGTTTTTCCTGGTTACTACACTTGCAGCATTTGAATAGTGCCCCCTCCTTTTCATTACTTATGAAAAATCTTCAGAAAGAACGTCAAACACTGAGGGTTTAAAAAACCTTAAAGTAACCTTTAGAATTCCAGATGTGTGATAACCAATCCCAAAGTGAGACTTGAGCCCATGAACTGTTGAATCAAAGGCAAGAAAAAGGTTATAAAAAGTCCCTTAGAAGATAATAATAATAAGCAGTGGATAAGTCAGAGACTCATGAAAAATTACAGTTATATTTTATTTTTCAAAAACATTTCATTAATACAGAAATAAAATGGAATTTATTATAAATTTTAATGGATTTATGTATGGGTTCATTATAATATATATAACTTCTGTTCATTAAAAACCGGTAAGCACAGCCAGCAAAATTCGTAAATTTTGATTTACATGCAAGTGAAGAAGCCATTACCTGAGCAAGAATTCTCTTCTATATGCCCTGCAATAACATTGGAGGATATTAGGTCCTATGGAATTATTTGGTTATGTAATTCTTTCAACATGGTGTCTTTCGGTATAGTCGAGTATCAAACCCGAAGTCTTTTCCTTAAGAATCAGTACTTTTCTCAACCTCTTCACATTATGACTTCCTTAACCCTAAGAAAATATCCTTTTTCAAATTTTCACAATACGCCAAATAAGGAGATTGGTTTTTCAGATAAAGAGGCAACTCATCTTAATAAAGTTAGTTGTTGTTTTCAGCTGCCGACTGAAGTAACTAAACATAGCAAATAATTTCGTAATGTTTAAATACATTTAGATGACGTGGTTGATATATGAGCTAACAAATTCTTTAAAATTTCACAATGGAAAGACATTAGACCCTATGGTATGTTCATGTGGGAGTACTAATTTTTTAGTGGGACAAAGTATCGAACTCGCAATCTTCCGGGGGAGCAAAACAGTATGAGTCTATCATGGGAATTATTGAATAAAAGAGGTGTAGGAAAATAACCAATGATATTTTCAGAGTTAAAATTTATTCAAGTTAAATCTGATATAAACTTTTCTACAATGAATAATGAAAGAGCATTTTTTAGTTGAACCAAATGATAACGAATGATAACATTTCTAAAAATTATAGCCTTTCTTAATATTTTCAACTGGAGTAAATCACTAAATTTTCTTCTCCGAACGCCCCTTTGCTTTCAAGAGACAAATAGAAAGTAATTTTCAATATAAATCCATCTATTTACTTCTTTCTAAATTTCTACTGTTTCATCTTTTGAAGATAAAGAATTTTTCTTTTCTTTGATTTGTTCAGTTACTTTTCCGGTCAGACGGTCAAGTAATGCGATTTCTTTTCCCCATTACAATCCCAGTAGTAAGGAAAATCATGAAGATGCTGTCGTCATGGTAACCAGGTTTCTTTCTTCTAGTAAAAGAGAAAAGTACTTGGATAACTGTTGAAGACTTTTTTCTTTTTTGAACAAAATTTGAAGAAAAAAGTGTAGAAAGAGAGAGAGAGAGAGAGAGACAGTGGGTTTTTCACGCAATTTCCATTTCAAACTACGCTTTTTTAAGAGTGGACAGTTATTTCATTTTTTGCAATAAAATGTAAATGCTGCGTACATATACCTATATTTATAAAAAATATACATAAAGTGAATTTCCTTTTATATTATTAGTAGTTTTTATAAACTGAAATATAATATTTATAAGTTATATAATATTATTTAAAGTAAATTCTTTGATCATGAATATTGCTACTTAAGCGATTTTTTTACATCAAATATTCAATATCATTTTCTTTTATTTAGATTATTATTTAAAAGTATAATTATTCATCAGCTGAATATTATAGAATTGTTGAATCAATATTTTTATTAAAATACATATTTATACATTAACTTTTAAATACATGACAATAAAAATTGGTGAAACCGGATATGTATTCCAAGTACAACAGTCATATTCTATGTCAGTATCGAACTTATTATCTTTCTAACAAGAACAATCACTTTTGTCCATTAAGATATTAGACGTTAATTATTAGCAGTTGAAATTTTATATCACGGTATGTTTCCTATTGCTATTAGTTGTGCCTGTTGAATACAGGCAAATGGTAAATTGATGTAAACACACTGACCACATTGTTATTTTGAACAATGATCAGATGCCGAGATTGACACTTGCTACAGCTAAGATTAAATCCAAGTGGGATGCTAAGATTAAATCAAAGTGGACTTTAGGTTTCCCTTAGGTTTTTTCCTAAGGGAAACCTAAAGTATAGGTTTCCCTTAGTGCCATATTGTTACCTATGATTATTTCTTGTTACCTTAGTATTATTGGTATTCTGGATCTCATTTTGGTAAGTTTGATGTAAATCGATTTTTTACTTTTCACTGTACATATTTCAATGGATTCACCGACGCAATTGCAGTTTTTGAAGAAATATTCCCTTTACATTTAAACGTTTGTAAAATTTGTGTAATTATTTTTATTGTGATTCATTGCACAAGTTTTTAACACCATATTGTTTTGAAAACGAGTTAGAAAATTTAATTTACAATAAAAATGTATGAAATTGAGCTGTTTGGTGATAAATATATTTGTTTTCACTAAAAAAGTCTTATTTTTCTGTTCTTATAGTTGTGTTTTCAGTGCCATCTTGTTTTTTTCAAACATGCACTAAAACACGCTAGTGAAAAGAATTGCCTATTTTTAGCCAAGGGGCAGCCTAAAGGATATTTTTCTCATCAAAATGTAACCTACTCTAATTTAGCAATCAAAGAAAAAAGAAAAAAATTCTTTTCAAGCAACTAAGCAATATAAAGCTGATGAAAAATTTAAAAATTACAAATTATTTAAGAAGAGGGCGTTTCGCAATGAAATAACTGAATTTTAAAAATACCAGAACATGATATTGCTGCATGATTATTTTGTTTATTATTTGATATGATTCCATATATTTTTTAATTTTAATAAGAACAGCGCTCATAAGTTTATTATTTAAATGAACTAACTTTAAGTTAAAAACTTGTCATTTGTCTTGAAATATTATTAGTTATTTAAGTTTCAGAGATTCAGACCACATTGAAATATCCCATTCTAAATAAAATGTACTGAAAACACTTTCAAATATTAAAACATTATGGTGGGAAATCTTCAATTTAAAATTTTGAAATTTGATACAATAAATTTTTTTTTAGAGAAAGAGATTATTTAAATATAAATGACTTGAAGAACAAATAACAGCCATTTGCAAACTGATAAAAACTGATAAAAACCAAACTGATAACTGAATAGTTAATATTCTGAATTTCAATTCAAAGATTCCTGAGTTTTATTCCCACCTCCGGCTTGAGTATATTTTATAACTCAGAGTTCACTTTAAGCTGTAAGCTCCAAATGAATCATCCTTTATGAGAAAATGCGAATATAGCGACAAAAAAATCAACTAAATAAATAATCTCGAAAAATATTGCGAAAACTACGAATAAAAAAGAAAATTTGAAAAACAGTTTCAGCAAAAATTATTAAGTTAACCGGTATGTGAAGCAATGCGTCATTCCAGAACACTGCAAACCATATAATAAAAAATCAAAATTGATTCACATGTAATTTGTTTTTCAAGAAAACAATTGATGCAGTAAGTATATAATTACTCTGAGTTATGGGAGTTTAAAAAGTAAAAAATAAATAAATAAATAACATATAAATGAAATAAAATAATTAAATGAACATTAAAATCAAATCTGTTGTTTTTAAGTTAATGATATGAAAATTGGTAGTTTTGAAGTCTTAAATACAAAGCAATTTGGACCACACCATTTTAATTAGTTAATGGTATAGAATCTATTAAAAATGAACCTGTTTAGGTAAATTATTTTCGTTATTTTGTTTTTCTCTCCTCCTACACATAAGAGATCAAGACTTGTACTTGAGCCCCATTAGAAATAACACTGATCATTTTATTAATTATGAGAAATTATCCAAATCTTGTTACCATTTTTGGAAAATATTTCTACGTCATTATAAAGTATTACCAATCATGTGTATCATTTCAAATCATCAAGATTATCATTAGGTATAAGAAATACTCCTAAGCATTTCATTACATGTCGTAAAAGTATAACTATGCAATTATTAAGTGTGAAAAGTCTCCTTAATCATATCCTAATTAATTATAAGGATAACCATTCATTAATTCTCATTACTCTGTATTAATTATAAGGATTACCGTTAATTAGAACATTATTAATAACAAAAAATATTGTACATGTCATTATCAATCATGGAGATTAGTGTTATCTTACATCAATCACTCATAATGAGGACTACCTACACTTAATCATATTACGACAAAGAGCACCGATAACCATGTCTCTATTACCTAAGAAAAATATAATTATTCGTATCTCTATTAATTACAAATACTGTCTCTAACCATATTATTATTGTATTTGTTTTCAAAATCCAATCACAGGGAATAGTTTATGGTCTCATGATAGTTTAGGTAATTTTGGAAAAAACAATATACGTAATAATGTTTTACGTAAATGAAATGTAATCGATTTTAAGCATTCCTTTATTAAGGTAATAGACATTATACGAAAATAATTAAAATTCGAAAATTGAGGCTAATTTCAATTAGCCTCGACCTCATAACTGATGGCTTGACGAGAGATTTAGTGCTGCTTCCAACGCAGTTGTGTGCGTAATCAGTACTAATTGACATAAAAATTGGTTGGGAAAAATAGCCAAAATTTCAGAGATTTGTGCCAAATAAAAACTTTATGCTCCAGTGTTTTTAACCGTTTGAGTGCGGCGAAGCACTATCGCGCTTCTCTTGTTTTGTACTGATGATGCGGAGACGCGGCTGTTGGTTAGTATAATTTTCGCATCTATTGAGACCAGTTGAATTCATATCAATCGCAGTTTTTATTCATTTTATATTTCATTTTATATTTATTCATTTATTTTATTTTTTCATTTTATATTTATTCAATAATTAGTGTTAATTATAACCATTTCTATTATTCTCCAAAAAAATTTACTACGCATTTTATTCCGCACTTTTAGCATATATATAAGAAAACTCTTCAGCCCTCAAACGGTTAAACCAACACAGAAATACCACATGGTTGTGTTTAAGATGCTGGGAGATGCAACGTGAGCAACAGGAAATGAAAATGGAAAATATGTTCACCGTTTATTATGGCAAATCTCATCATTAGTTTCAAAAATTTCCAATATTCAATGAAACCATGAACAGAGAATATAAATATGGTACTTAAAAAGTGAATGGTCAGTGCTCAGATCAAGAACAATTGGCTATTTTATAGGTTGAATTCCTACCTCATAAACTATGCTATTGTTCCTCATCTCAAATGTGAATAATTTTAGTGATTCAAAATCGATCTTACGTAAAAAATCTACTTTGAATTAGCTCTAGGAAGCAAACTTTGCAGTTGAGCGGTAAAATTACCAATTTATTATCACATTATAAACTGATAACTATGATCAACATCATTTTTCACAAATGATTTCTTGTTATTTCTTCAATAAGTTATTCAAAACGTATTTATTGTTGTTGTTAGAGGGAAAACCAATTGTTGCTTATCGTCAATTTGTGCAAACTAGTACTAGTTTAAATATACATGGAAATTAAATATTTTAGATTACATACAATTTTATTAATAAATATCTTAAAAACATACTCATATGTAATATGTGTGGAAAAGTTTTGTACATAAAATGTGTAACAAATCTTAGGGGTCAACCCATTTAATTCTTTTCCTTTTACAGAAAATCATGGTAAATAAATATCTGGCCAAAAATTGTTTAATTAAGGTGTGGCCAAAAATAGTAATCACTTGTTTATGTGGAGCGCTTAATATGGATAATTGACTTGTAATTTTGAACTATGATCAAATGATGAAAATGATAACTGAGCTGGAAAACTCCTTCAAGCGACAAATCACATCTTCAAAGATTTTATCTAATTGTGTTATAAATGAACGTGTGTTTGCATTTATAGGCATTCATCTCGGCAGACACATGGATTTAATGTATGATACAATTATACAGCGCCATCTGCTAGCCTTTATTCTGAATTTTCCGAAACATTGAACTTTACTTTTCCTCGTAAAAATGCCATTGCATTGCTTGAATATATTTGCTTCAGCTCAAGTGATTTGAAAATGACAAATGTCCAAATAATGAAAAAAGAGAAGAAAAACTTTAAAAATGTGTCTATAACATTTTTAAAGGACACAGTCAGTAAATGTTTTGATTTTCTTATTAAATTTCTATTTATACCTTAAACTTTCTAGTTATCAATTTTTGATGAGAAGATTTCTTATTTTTGTAATTTTTGGACATTTTCAAGATTTGAATATGGAGAAATGCGATTTCTCTTTCAACATAAATAGATAAAGAATTTCAAGAGGTGCAACGATATCGTCGTCATAGCAACACTGCTTGCTGTTACAGAAGAGCTCAATTCGAGTGCTATTAGAATAAAATTTTCCTTGAAAGGAAGATATTGCGAAAATACTTATTGGTATTCTTCATAATTCCAATTTTCTCTCGTAAATGGATCAAAATTTCATCTTTGAAGGCTACTATCGAAATTTATTTTATTGTACAAAAAATAATTTTTTAATTTTATTAAAAATCTAGATATGATTAATAATATACGAAATATTTCAATGATTACGAAATATTTCAATGATTATGATTAATAATATACGAAATATTCATTTTCTGAATAAAATGACCAACAAAATTATTGTGAGGTTAAATATATGTTTTCAGTGGTAATCATTTGGTAGTTAATGGCCCAGAGGAAATCATGAGGACCATTGAAATCAAATTCTTCATTCACATACTTAATCCGACCACAGTTCGAGATGGTAACGGAATGATTTTTGTAAAAAGTTTTAATTTTATATTTCATGGGTTCGATTCCTACTTTAAGCATGGATAATTAAGTTATTTCATTATTCATTTTAAACTTTAGATATTCTTCTTCATCTTCTTCTTGAGCTTGTCAGATAAGTGGCACCTCTGCATTGTTGAATTTTATAACATGCTCCAAGCCCAATTTTTTCCTAGTTCCATTATCTTGGGTCACCTACTTTGTTTATGAAGTCTGATAGGCCCTCAATGGAGTTTAGGTGTAACTCTTTAGGATATGGATTACCTAGAGTAGTGAATCTTGTAAGGGCAAGAGCACCACACTCATATAGGATATGATGAGCTGATTCTACCCCTGCGTGGCATTTCCTACAAATTGGTTCCTGTTTAAAAAGTCCCATTGTATGATGGTGTTTCCTGAAATGATAGTGCCCAGTAATGGATCCTACAATTGCTTGAGTCTTCAATCTTGGGAGTCTAAGAATTTCAGATGCAATTTTCTCAAATGAGTTGAAAATCGTACTTTTTGCATGTTTCTGTCCAGGAGAGTCACGCCAAACTTTGTTTCTCTCCTGTTTTTCTCATTTTTGAATGGCCTTCCTTGTAGCCTTCATGTTGATCTCACAAAAGGGTTCCATTTCTATTGGATTGAAAGAGGATCCCTGTTTTGCAAGTTCATCAACTCTTTTATTACCTTCTATTCCTATATGCCCTGGCACCCAAATAAGAATAATTTCATTCCCATTTGCCAGTTCCTTAAGGAGATTTTTGCATTCCATTACAATTTTTGATTTGACTTGGAATGAGTAGAGAGCTATCAATGCAGCTTGACTGTCGCTGAAAATAAGAATACGCTTACCTTGGTAGCCTTTCTTTAAATTTATCTGCAGGCAGTTGGCGATAGCAAGAACCTCCGCCTGAAAGACAGTGGCATGTTCCCCAAGCCCTTTATAAAGGCTGAATCTTGGTGCCACGCCATAGACTCCCTGCCCTGAGAGGTTGCCTTTTTTTGATCCATCAGTAAACCAGATAAGATCATTGCTTTTTATTTCAATTGTGCTGTTTTTCCTTCTTCTCTGGTAGAAAAAACTACCTCGAATGGTCTTTCAAACACGTATGTTCTTTTTATGCTGTCTGAAGACATTTGGAGAGTTGAGTAGTTGAAAAAAGATTTAGATATTAGTATACAGATATTAGATATTATATTATATATTAGTATATAGATATTAGATATATATTAGATATCAGTACATAACTTAAGTACTAGAATAAAAAAACTATAGATATTACTATTAGAGGTCATGTGTGAAACTGACAACAAGTAAATCAAAAGAAAATATCAATAATTATGTTATGTTATTGAAGTTCAATTCCCTTTTTCGGTTGAGAAATACAGGATATCACATCAAACAGGGATGAAAGAATGTAGTCTTCAAATTTTGTTGTAAAGTATGAAAATATGGCCACTTTTCGTCTTGACGTGAAGTTTATTAGAGAAGAGACATTAATTTTATGAAATAGTTCTTCTCAGAATGATAATCTCTGATGGGACTGGCATTAAAATTATTATCTTTTGGACACGAAAAATGACATTTTTCATTACATAGCAATCACAGTCTCTTATATAGCTTTCATTTGAGCTTAGTATTTCAAAATAACGTCATTCATTTTAATAATATTATAAAAATGGATAGTAACGATTCCTATTGAACATAAAAATAAGCAAAAATGACAATATTTTTTTTTATAAATTATTGTCATTTTTGTTCATTTAAATTAAGTTTCCATTATTGTGATTTTAATATTATTATTTCAAGTTGAAAATATTGCTATGAATTTAAATAAATGATCAAAATTAAATTATGGGCAGTGTTTAATTCTTTATACAATTATTTCGTAGGTCACGGTAGCCTAGTTGGTTAAGCACGTCGTTCTTATTATCCGAAGGTAGTGAATCCGAATCTCAGCGTAATCAAAGATCTGTCGTGTTCACTAAAGGCGGCTGGGCTACGTTAAACAGGCCTCGATCATAATATCCTCCAAGGCAAAAATTACTTCTGGGGTTGGCAGATCAAGTATTGTGAGGCCTTCAGCTTGGTCCATACTTTTAAATGACCAAGAGTTTCACCCGGATGCTTCGACATAAGTGATAGTCCAACTCAGGGATATGCATAGGAAGTATGCTGGTACTACAGCAATTTGTTTCCAATTATGCTGATAAAAATGTATGTCTTTCCATCTACCCAACTTGTTATATTATTGAATAATGGGCCAACTCAAGATGTTTGCCTTGCCACTTGCACATTGTTCATAGAAAGGAAGTGACTGGCTATGCATCTATTAGTAATTAAGTCTGTTTGTTTGTAATGTTTACGGATGTCTATGATTTCGGCAAAAAAACTATTAATTGCCAATCACCATATAATTGTGAATCATGATCAAATTATAAAATCGACATCAGGGTTTGCATTTTCCTCTCCATGTTTGTCGAAGACATCTTGACTTGCACATTTGCTGAAGTGAGTGCTTGGATGTTTTTTTGGGTTTCCTCCACAGTAACATAGAAATATGTGGCCTACTTTTTACAAAATGTCTTCCCTGCTGGAAATTTACACGGTGGGTAATAAAGTGCTAACAGTGTTCTTTTACCATTAGACTACGCTCTATCAAATTTTCTATTTTAAAAATAGAGTAGGACTTACGAGCTTTCAACTGAAAAACAGATCACTAAATCTTTGCATCCAATATAGTCAATTTAAAAAAAATAGAAATAAAAAAATTATTACAGTTTTATTTTATTTGAAATAATTTTTTACTGATGTATTACGTTTATGAATTAATTAAAATTCATTTTATCCATATAGCTACATTATAATATTTTCTTTTAGGAATAAATTTCTAAATTTTTTTATTACTGAACAAAATAATTTAAATAATTTAACTTATGTATTTAAAAACTGCGATATAAGTGTTATTAAACCCAAACATTTACACATCGTATGATTTAATAACAAATTGTAACTTAGAAAATGCACTTAATTTATTTTAATTTAAAATTAATCAAGATTATTTCATAGTTTTTTAACGTTCTTTTTGATTTATACACAAAATAATGTTTATTTAGGAAATCAAATTGTTTTTTTTCAAGCAATAATAATTTTATATAACTACAGATTTAATTTCTAAATTTAACGACGACTGTCATTTATGTGTCACAAATGAAAATTATATGAGAATATTTTAAATCTATAGATAATCTATTTCTAAATGCTGTCAAATTCAGTTCTTTGTCATTTATATAAAATTTTCCTTCATAAACGTCAAATTCTTTCCATGTTTTTATTTAACTTAGAATTTAATCTTATTCTAATTGCATGTCAAATATACTAAAAATGTCACCTGAAAAAAATTTAACACACCACTTGTATTTTCTCAACTGTCAATTTTATTTTGGTAATTCCAAATGAAAAGAGTTTTAATTTAGGAGAAGTTTTTAGTTGAGGAAATTCAATGCGGGGAGCATTTATCAAATAAATTAAAAATAATGAGTGAATTTTGCCTTCTTTGAGTCTTAATATAAAAACATTGAATGATGTGTTTCCAAGCATTATTTCATATTAAAACTTCGTAGAATTAAATTGTTTTATATGATAAATTTTTTCATAATTTTAGATTTTTCCATAATCAAATTATTCAGCAATCTCTTTAGAATTATATAATTTACAATGCTTAAAAATGATCATAAATAAATGTTTATAAAATTAACTTGATTTTAGATTAAATTATATATATTAATAAAATACGTCACAGAAATGCAAAATTTAAATCTTATAAGGCATTCTAATTTCGAATTTTTTTATATTCATTCCTAATTTAATAATAATATTATGAATTAGTTTTGATTTTAATTTAGAACATCTTTATTCTAGAAAACTAAAAGTATGTTACATTTATTTAAATAATTTATAACTCATTGAAACACATATACGAAATATGTTTGTTAAAAATTAAGTTAATTAATTTTCCCAGTAAAATTTTTAACCATAAAACAATTTACGATAATATTCTAAATTAATTATTGACGAAATACAGTATAATTATGGCGTTTAATTGTATACTTATTAAATACAAATGTAAGTAAAATATACTAGAGTAAAATTTTACTTTAAATGATTGTAAAAGTTCAGCCATTCGAAATCAGTGTAAGAATACGAAATGATTTAAATCACTTATATTAATATTTTTAATCACGTAAAATTCCTCTAAGCTGACATCTATTTTATTTTATTGTCTAAGTGAAGAGTATAGTCTATTCTGTAATTTACTAGTTTTCAGGTTCAACTTCTAAATGAAATTAGATATTTGCAGTGATTCAAGTGTTATTATAAATTGTTGGTCCTAATTAAATAAGTTCTCGTTATTTAAGAGTAACAATAAAATACGAAGAAATTATTCAGTATTGTTTACTTACAATATTAACATGTGGTATTTATTAATTTAATAGCCCAAGCTAATGATATTGTTGTGCAATGTTAAATATCAACAATCCGAATAACATTGTTCTACTCGTTTTTAGATATATTAACTGATAATTATCTATAACCAATAGTACTCAATTGATTTATACAAGTAATGATTTATAACAATTATATTATGATAATAAAACTAATGGATTAGAGA
Source organism: Latrodectus geometricus (assembly GCA_026290005.1). Classification (NCBI taxonomy): domain Eukaryota; kingdom Metazoa; phylum Arthropoda; class Arachnida; order Araneae; family Theridiidae; genus Latrodectus; species Latrodectus geometricus. The sequence continues at coordinate 114,059 of JAPDSC010086579.1, read as the reverse complement.
ATTTCAGTACGGCGGTTACTTGGTCTGGTAAAGTCTCACTATCATGTTTTATCATATCCAAACAATATTTTTCTCACTTGGTATGTAATATACTGATTCTTCTGGTAAATCGTTTTCAGTATCAACTCAAATGCTAACTTTTATCAAAGGGACACAAAATTACGAGTGTATACACTGTGTTAAGTGATTTTTGATTATTAAAAATAGACAGATGGAAAAAATTACTCTGTTTAAAAAATTATTAAAATTTAATATAAAATACTCTAAAACTCAATGCATATTTTATGCATGTTTTATATATTACTATTACATAATTTATCATATACTCATTTATAGAATAAAGTATTTCTAAAGTGTATTTATTTAATGTATGTGCTTTAATAATAAAATATTTTAATGATTTAATTGAACTTTATAAAAATTTTTGTTTATTATACGTTGTATCAATAGAAATTCTAAGAATAATATTAATTCCATTCTTTTTAATGCTTAACCTTCAATGAAAATAAATTTTATTTGTGATTGCAAGTTTTTTATATTTAAGTTAAAATCTAATTTTAATAACCACATTGAATTGTAAACTTATGTGTTTAAAATTTCAACACATAAGTTTACAATTTTAAATTTATGTGTCAGAAATCCTAAATATGAAATATTTTGAGCACTGTATCATTATTTAAATCTAGAAATTGTTATAATTTGTTACACCATTTGTACTAAGGAAAGAATGAAAATAAAAAAATATATATATTTCACCAATTATATTATATACCACTAGAAATTGTTTGAGATGGAATTTACCGCGAATCCTGCTTAAAATTAATTACTCTCTGTAGCGTAATGTTAAAACTACGTTCATCAAGTTAGACAGTGTTTCTAGTAAATGATAAAAACTGACTAATAGATAATACGACTTTCTTACTGTTTTCATGTTTATAAGGGTCCGTATGTGGAATTTTACAGGTTTTGTCCTTTTGAATATGTGATACAATAAAATGTTCTTACTTTTGGTAAAATCTGAGCATGACTTAGTGTTTTATTTATTAGTTTTTATGTTTAATTGATACGTGAATGAGGCATATGCAATAAAGAATGATGAAAAAAATTTGTCTTACAATTTTAAACCTTGATCTGAAGAAAAAAATTTATATCTTCCATGAAACATGCAAATTGGCATAGTTATCAAAAACGTCTTTCATAAAATATGTTAATTACAAAATTATTTAACTTTTCATATTTAAAAAAATTATTAAGTTTATAAAAAGTCATACAAAAATTATTCCTATATGCTCTTTTGCTTGAAACAAAAATTAATTGAATTAAATTAAATTATTTATTATTTTGAAATTTTGAAATTTACAAAATTATCGTGCTCAAAAACGTAAAGAATAACTTCAGTATTTTACAGTGTTGGCTATTTTTATCGAAATAACCAATCTTGTATCACACAAATAGCAAATTTATTTCACAAACATTAATTTTCTTGATTCACTTAAAAAAAAAATATGGGAATTCGGTTTTCTGTCTTTTTTTCTCCGCATTTTCCATTTCATGACCCGATGAATATTTTATATGAAACCCAGTGAATAATACATGTCTAAAAAAATCGAATCGATTCTTTTGCAACCCTTGGGGGTTGGTTCTGTTGGAAAAAATGCAGTCCATATTGCCAGATTCACAAAGAATAAATAGATGACGATTCTTGGCATCAAACAAGTTGTAGAAGAAATTTGTCTGAAAGAAAAATACTAAGGGATAGTTAAATAAAATTCTTAAACAAAATAATAAATAGATATTCTTGTGCTTATAAGAATAAATCAATCTAAATTATTTTATGATTTTAGCTCTTGGTGCTAGAAAATTACTCATGTTGCTAATAGGTTTTATTTAATTTTTGAATTTAAAAAATTTGATCCTTTAAATTTCTTTCTTTTTGATTAGAAAAAAAATGTCGACGTTTATTGCCATATATAAATTTTATTATAAATTATTGATGTAAAATATTATAAATTATGAATTTTCATAAACTTAAAAATATATTGTCTCTTGAAAGTCTTCAACATAAAGTGATCATTGGTGATTCGACGAAGTATCTTTTTGTCTTATAAAATCTATTTTCTTTTCTAGAATCTTTTCTAAGTTCATTATGTACATTTCAGTATTTACTTCTTAAAGCTAACAATTTATATTCAAACGTTTAAGCATTACAATTTAATTATATTAGATAATAAGTGGTTATTTTAACTACATTCAAATAAAAGTGTAATAGTGAGTCCTATATATATATGATATACAATACCAAAACTTATGAGTTATGTGGCCTATGAGAAAGACAACATACGTTAGCTGAGATATTCTAGTGGAATCTACAAACAACTATCGACTATTTTGAACATTTGTGTTGCGCTAATTGGCCTTCAGATTTATTTTGATCGACACAAATTGTCTTATCACATTAAATACTTGTCAAGAGAAGAAATTTCATTTCACCATTTGCAATTCTTCGTTAAGTAAACTAATGGAAATAGATTTCTGGAAATTTAACTGTACAGATACGACTTCGTAATATTCAATGGGAAATAAAAAATCAAAAATTATCTATATTTTTTAATTACGCTATATTAATCCTGAGTAATGAATGGGGCAATAAAACCAGAGTAACCATTTTGCTAATATTTTTTTTAATCTTTATAGTTCTTGACTTTAATGATCAATGGGAAATTAATTGAATCACAGGAAAAGTGAGTATATAATCTGATATACAGTAGTAAAGTAGAAAAATGTACAATGTTTTAATTAATGCTTATACATGAAATTTTCTTAATGTTAAACTTGTGAGAAACTAATTTCGTGATCTGTGGTTGAATAAAAAAGATCAGGCATGTTCCACGTCTCTCTAGATCTTGTTTCTGTAATCCTAAGCCACGATATATCACAATAAGTACCTTTTCTGATAAAGTTGTGATTGCTACTAAAAGTGCTTGACATTGGTGTTTATTGAGAAACTAAGTGTTAAGCCATTGTGAAATTTAGGGTTATGATTACTGATGTAAAAAAATATAAAGTTTTCAATTGACCAGAAAACACTTAAAATTTAAATTTCAATGAAAAATATTGTCGTTTATTAAATTATATATATAAAGTGCATTTTAAAAATCCATAAATTCGCAGACTATCTTAACGTTGTCAAGTTGAAACAATACTGTTTACTTTTCTGAATTATTTTTTTTATATAAAATAATTTTAAATTGTCTGAAAATAATATTATGAAATTGAAAAGTGTTCAACTCTTTTTGATCAAATAACTTGCGGATAAAATACAAATAAAAGAGGGATTTGAAAGTTTTATAGGGTAAGCTTAGTTGTTATGAATAAAATCTTTCTTTTTGTGTCCAAAACTTCACAATAATTAATCCACTCTTAAATAATGACGTATATTTATAGTATCATTGCGAGTAAATTCTGTTATTAATGCATAAATATTCTCCATTCTTCAATAAATTCAACATATTAATCTTTACAAGAGACAATCATTTTTCATAAGAATCCTTAATATGGATTCATAAAAATTGAATAAAGTATTAAAATATTTAGTTGAATTTATGTTATAATATCTTAGGATATTGAACTAATATCTTTGAGTTTTAAAATATAGATATTTATGCATTTTTAGCTCTAGTCAACTGTAGTTTTTTTAATTATTACTTTCATAGCTTCTATAAAGCTATATCTAATCTTTTTAATGAATATCAATTGATCCAATCATTTAATCAATAATTCATATCTTTTAATGAAATAAATTTTCTTATCTATAAATACCAAAAAAGTATATGTGAGTATAATTATACGAAAAAAATCAATGGCAATATATAAAATCTAATTCAAAAGAATTCATTCTTATTGCAGCATTTAGTCACGTGTCTGCTCGATTTCATATATTATTCAATTGGAAAATAAATGTCTCGTGTATTGGATAGCAAATGACAGGAGAATAGCTATCAGTGGCGTTTTAATGGTGCTATTTAATAGCTGTCCAGAGAGAAGTCTCATTTAGGACACTATACAATATCATATTCATTATTCAGAGGAAGAAAGTCTTTGAATTTTATCTTAATGAGAGATCGCAAATAGTTATATTTTATTCAGATAAAAGGCTTTTATAACTAATAGAATCTAATGCTTTTCATAAATAATAACTAATTAATGCTAATGAACACGGAAGTATAACCATATATATAATAGTTTATATTCATAAATAGTTATGTTCATGTAACCATGTATAGGGATTGAAGATGACAAGAAATATCTGCACTGCCAAATCATGCAAATTTTTAAACTTTACTGACATAAACATAATTTTTAAGCTATGTTTATTAGTCAAATCTTAATTTAAAATTACTACAAAATAATGTGAAATGTGATTGGCATTAAAATCATATCAAAATTTTTTCTTTCAAAAAAAAAAAAAAATGCGTTTCAAGATCTAATATTAGTGCTTAGAGATCGCGTACTGGACTACAAAAAGCTAAGGCATTTTAATATTTAGAGTATAGCGGCGGCATTATTTACGTGTCACGTATAAATAATGGCCACATTTACGTGTCACAAGGGAGGAAACACAGAAAAGTTCCAACCAACTAACTTGACAAACGTGAATTCAGAAGGTAGAAATGAAAACAATAATCTCTCACTTAGATGTGATTGGGATTGAACCTAGAACCTTTCAATCTGGACTGCGCTAAATCGTAAGTTAAGTTGCTTTTGAAAATAAAAGCGCCACTTTATACATGGATCTAATATGAAATTTTAAACTCTAATAAACTGACGAGGTAACACCTACGTAAGTACATCTCCAAATAGCGCTACAAAAGGAATGATACTGGACATTATAGAAGATTTAACGAGATGGTTTTTCTCAGTACGATGTTTCTCAGACTAGGCAGGGTACAGACCTATTTCTTTAAGTTTACGAGATCTTTGCCTTTTCCTTACAGGTTTCAACAACCAAGTTTATTCACAAATTTAATGCTGAAAACACCCTTATATCTGTGATCTGTTGATTACTTAGGCCAAATAAACTGAAAAATAACCTTGACATGCTTTTTAAAAGAAACTGACAGAAATTGATGCAACGTATTAATTTGTTGATTGAATCACCAATTAATCTCTATATATTACCATTCAACAAGTAATGAAGAGCGTCACAGTGGTCTGTTTGGTTTAAGATCCGTTCTCATTCTCTAAAAGTAGAGAATTTGAATTTCAAGTTTGGCAAAGATTCATCGTGTTTACTGAATGCCTCTAGTACACGTTAAGTAGGTCGTGGTCGCAATGGCCCTCAAGTGAAATAATACGTCTGGGAAGTGATAGGTCAGGTATTGAGCAGTCTTTTCCTTGGTTTTAAATTCAAAATTGAAAAACTTTCATCCGGCAGTTTCCACTTAATTGGTAAAGCCCAACTCAGGACTAGGTACAGGGAAGTATGGTAATTCTCTCTAGTAAACATTGTTATATTTTAGAGTTTCAATATCTATAAAAATATATAATTGTTTTCTTAACGTACAATTTTACAACTGATCTTTACTCATCTTATCTCGATGATCTATTTGTGGGGAACCTTGGAGGAAGCACATTTCTCCTAAGTTAAATATATGTATGTAAAAATATGATTTTACTCTCAAGGATTAAACAAGCAATTCTTCAAACTTGAAATCTTTGATGTGGCCAATATAGGTATACAGAATAATGTTAATATAGAACTCCATAAAATAATTAGTTATGCAAAATATATATAGTAATGGAAAGTATTCCTTTGATTGAAAGATATTTGTTAATGGATGTTTGGTATATGAATGTAGAGAAAAAATTATATGATAAAAATTAAATGCTTCTGGTTCATATCTGCAGAACGTATCCAAATTTTTACTACAAATCATGCTTTTTAATATTCTATGATAGATAATGTCGAAGATAAAGCTTTAGATTTATTTAGCTCAAACGAAGGTTTTTGGCTACGGTTTTTAAGGTCATTAATCTGTCTTCATTTCCATTATTTATTCCCTAGTTTGATGTAGAATCTTATGGAGGACGAGGCCAGCTCATATGTTGGTTTTGTCAGCTAAAATTATACAAATTAAGAGAAATTAGAAAATGTTTGACGTTTTCGATTAATAAAATTAGGCTGCTAGAAACGTAAGAAAATAACAATGACTAATTTGAAACAGTGGATTCCAAAGCCTTAATTGATGTGGCATCAGATGATGATGATAGATGATTATGTATAATCTTTATTTAACCATCGCTATGAAAATATGAGCAAATGTTTATCACACATAATTTATATTCATGTAAAGGTTATTTATATGAAAAGTTTACCTGCTAAAAGCTATAGGGTATATGACGTATATAGAATATATTTATGGTGGTGCAATTATAAAATCATGCTCTTTAGCATGAAACATTTTAGGTTCGTTCTCAAGATCTTTAGAAGAAGATTGTGGTTTTGCTTTCTGAAAGAAAACCTGTGGAAATTTGTTTGGCATTTTTTTTTCTTTTTTTTTTGTGAAATGTTGTGTAATTTTTTTTCTAAAGTTCTTTTTTAAGAAAGAATAGTGTGGTTGTTAGACATTCTTTCCATAGCTTTAAGCTATTTGGATAGGTGCATTAGATTGTTAACTAGATAATCAAAAATACTAAAAGCAATTGCATTTTCTGATAGTTACTTTATTTAATTCCATCATTTTTTAATCCTTAATTTTGAATTTCTTATATTTTATTTAGGATCTCTCTGCTGTAATAATTATATTAACAAATTAATTTACTTCTTTGATAAAAAGAATAAAAAATAAAATCAAGCCCTTTTATATTTTAACTTAATTTCTTTTCTACATTATTTTTCATTATAGAATATTATATTGTATAATGAAAAAAATAATGTAATTTCTAAAATCTGTAAAACATTTTTTTTTTTAAAAATGGAGAGAAAATTTACCCTAATAAACTTAACAAGAGAAAAATTAAAACAAAATATATATTTATATAAGCACAAAACTTCTTCTCCATCTCCTACATTTCATTAATTTAGTCATTACCTCAGGTAATATCTTTTACAAAACTGCTTGAAAACTAAAACAATGTAATTAACTTTTTTAGAAAGCTTTAATTATGTTACATAATAGTTAAAAATAAAAATGTACAAGAATTTTAATTTAAAGGAATTTTTTTAATAAATAATATACATAATGAAAAGTATATAATGGATTAAATTGAAAACTGATGAATAAAAAGGAAGAAAGGATTATAAAAAAGGATGAAAAATTGTACTAAATTTGCCTGAATATATTACATTACGAGACACTACTAGATAATTAAAATGACACTGATATAATTTCAGTCAGCTAATTCTAATTGAAATTGAAGACTTCAGATTAGATTACAGCCACTGTTGCTCTTTGTAAGATAGGTATTTGCTTTTGACATTACTTTTTGTCTTATCGTGTCTTAGAACTCGGGTATTTGGGGACTAAAGCACCTTTGCTAGTATTTTTTTAGCATTTTATTAACTTTAAATCCAATCAAGTTCAATTCTGACAATTGCTGTGCCTGACAGAGAGTACAGTTCCTTGTCAAGTCTAAGAAGTTTATTTCTCCATCGTTCAGATGAAACTAAGTGGCAGTGCTACGAGCTCTCTTACGTCACCTATCAATTCTGAACAAATCATTTTCCCTCATTCAGATGACACTAGATGACAGCACAACAAGGCAGTGGTTAAACTTCTACTTTTCGAAACAGATCTTGGTGTGTGACTCCTAGAGTCCCTAGACCTCCAGTGTGCCACCCTCAGAGATATTGATTGGAATTTTTTGGGACTTTATGACTTCGACATATTTAACGTGTCACAGTCACAATTAGTGAACAAGGTTGTCTTTAGCCAATCCAAGATTTCAACTGACTTCTCGAATCCAACTGAAATCTCGAAAACAACGCTCTCCCGACTGGGCTACATGGCTTTGACAAACTTTGGAGATATTTTAAAGGTAGAAGGTCATTGTATGGCACTTTAGCATCCATCGTATGAAAGGCCTTCTGTTAGGTCTTCATATGCAATGAGCAATGTTTACGTGTCGCATCCGACAAAACCCGGAAAACTCTCAAGGTTTCACTCCAACACACGTATGAGCAAAAGCACAATGTCTCCCGCGTTCAAGACAGACCTGGGAATTTATGCTCAGAAGAGCGCTGTCTAAATCCTTGGCCATGATGAGAGTATGGATGTTAGTTCCATATACAATCTTTCAATGTTTACGTTTAAGAGATAGTTAACCTTGTTATATATGTACTACTTTGTAAATAGAAACTAATACAAAGAATCACAGAAGGATATACTCTCATTATATGTTATAAATGAAAAAAAAGTTAAATGCACTTGTATGCAAAACTAAAGCAACAATGTAAATTTTAAGCAGACAGCCAATTGCATAAAAAGAGTTCTTGCGTTCAGTGCAATGAACACGTAATTCAGTAGAAAGATCATGCGTATGCAAATATCAGTGGCAAAAGTCAGATGTGACGTGAGCGTATGCAAAACGTGTGCGCTGGGTGCGAGCAATTCAAGCCTACAATAAAAGAAAGGACTTTCGTTTCAAGTGCAAGTGAGTGTATCCGTGAAATATGGCTAGAAGAAATCACCTGGACGAATTCACACGTTGAAGAGTGATTGGAATACTGGAGGAGGGGCATAGTGTGACCAGTGTAGCTTATGAGTTCGGAACCAACAAAATTGTCGTTTCAAGGACTTAGAAAGCCTTTAGAACCACAGGTACAGCTGTTCGAAAGATTGGTGGTGGTCATCCCAGGATAACAACTACAGTGGATGACCGCTATATCGTCCTGCAGGAGAAAAAAAAAACCCGAAATCAGTCAGCAAGTGCCATTGCTGAGCAACGGGGCGACAAGTATCGTAGTTTATTGTGGCCAGGCGCCTTGTCGCCGTTGGCCTATTCGCCGTTTATTACCGTTTACCGTTATTGGCCTATTCGCCTATTATACAAAGTTGGCCTATTCGCCGGCCATCCCGAACGCTGCATTACGTTGACAGCTTGTCATTGGCGACACCGTTTAGAGTGGTGCAAAGAGCACAAAAACTGGACATCTGATCAATGGAGTCACGTCCTCTTCTCAGATGAGAATTGTTTCAGTGCTGCAAGCGATTCTCAACGCCAGTTGATTTGGAGAGAAGTTTGGACACGGTTTCATCCCTGTAACATAATGAAAAGAGACTGTTTTGGTGGCTCTGATGTTCTCATCTGGGGAGCTATTATGCTGAACAGGCGGACTCAGCTCCACATTTTCGGAAGAGGTTTTGTAACTGGAGATCACTATTGTCAGGAGGTAATCCTTCCCCTTGTGCATCTGTTCCGAGGTGACATTGGAGCAGATTTCCTTTTTATGGATGACAATGCACGGCCACATCTGACTCACGCTGTTCAGCAGCAACTAGAAAGTGAATACATCACACGAATGGATCGGCCAGCATATTCCCCTGATTTAAATCCCATAGAACATGTGTGGGATACTTCGGGGAAACGCATTGCGGCACGATTGCACCCACCGGGAAACACGCAGCAAATGAAACATGCTGATTGAGGAATGGGCACTGCTGGACAAGAACTCCTCAAGAACTGCTGGACAATCTGTGCTGAGTATCGGGAGACGGTGCGAAACAACCATTGCAGTAAAGGGAGGGCATATCCCATACTAAGGAACATCTGTTTGTTATTGTTCCTCTTGGACAGGATGATCTTGGGCAGGGATGCTGTGTGTTCGATAAATCCTATTTTTGTTTGATTCCATACTGTATTCATTTATGTGTAATTATGCTTTCGTCATCTTTTAAATACAAAATGATGTTTCTCATGTCTGAATTTCATGTCCCTCAGATGGTTTCTCGTGGAGTTATGACAGAAAAACCACCTGTTGCTTAAGTTTTGCACAGTGTACAAAATATACCGTCAAATATTTTAAAAGCTGCATTCAACTTTCTTAAGATAATTGTAAGGTTAAGATATTTTTAAAATATTTGATTTAGGTTTTAAAAATAAACAGAAATTTATTCTATTCACTTGGATAAATTTTCCAAATAAAAAAACCTTAATTTATTATACTTTAAAGAAAAGTTTTCTCATAAGTTTTTTCGATAAAATAGTTCAAAATTCACTTTAAGCTGTATTTTAAAGTGGATTTACAGTTGCGTTAAATAAGAGCAAATCAATTTTGTTGAGTTAAAATTGGCTACATAAAAACAACTCCCTCATTCAAACAACAAGCTATCAAACTTAAATATTGTAATATAATTGATTGCTTAAAAATTCAATAACAATTCAAATGTTTTAAGTTATAAACTTAATAAAGATGTACAAATTTACTTTAAATTGGATTGTATAGCTTTTCACATTATAAGTAGATGAATACATTTTAAAGAGAGATTTTATTTGAAATGTTTTTCATTTTATACTGTAGATAATAATTATAATTCTGTTTTAGTTTGTTACAAAAAAATATAAATATATATAACAACTGCGTATATTTCTAGACAAATATACGTTTAATATACTAATCTCATTTTGGTTGTAAATATTTCACAACCTAACTTACTGAGATTAATTAGAGTTTTTGAATCAAAATGTATAATGACTTTTTGTAAAGTTTCTGAAGAAAATAATCCAGTTGATATTTTAGTTTTGAATGGAGTTACATTATAAATGGTCAAGATAAATTAATATACTATGGTAAATATATGAATAAATTATTCTAAGGAAGTTGCTATATCAATGTATAAAAATATTAATTTGCAACATAAAATAAATGTTCAAAGCATTTATTTAGCTTAAAAGACTTGTCAAGGTATTATTTCTGTACTTGTGTGAAATGCTTTCAAAAGAAAGAACTGAAACTATTCTGACAGTTTAATTGCTAGTGTTCTGGTTTCATTTCGGTAGTTTATGAGTTTAATTCTCTTTTCTGGTATTTATTATTTTATGTGTTTAAATCTCTTTTAAATATTAATATAAATTAATTTTTAATTATAATATTAATTTATAATATTATAAATTGAAATTATAATAAACATTTTAATAATAATAAGTTAATAAATTATTAAAAATTAATAAAAAAATAAAGTTACAGGTGTGTTAAAACTAGTGTACAAAGTTTAACCATAGTACATTTAAGAAATTGATGATTACATACATTTTATATTTTGAAAAAGTTAAAATCATTAAAAATTCAATTATATAATTTTTGACAATTTATCATACAAAATCCCTTAGAGTATAAGTGTTTTTATTGTGTTTTAAGTGATGTCTTTTGTTCCTATTCTCGTGCATAAAAAATAATAAAACAAGGCGAAGTAAATAATTAATTTGCCTACCAAGTCAGCTTAACATTCCCTATTTATATCTTATATTTTTTCCTTCTCTTCAAAAAGTATCAAAATAAAAAAATTAAAATAATTTTTGTATCATTTCGCAGTGCTGAAAAGTATCATTGTCTGATTATTTTAACAAGATTTTTAAGTGTAGTTTATAAAAAAACATAAAATTATGAAAGGAATGTGAAAGTTTTTCCATAACGCCTGGAGTTTTGTTTCATTGTTAAATTTTTACACTTAAAAAAAAAAAAAATAAATTTGCATTTTTGCATTGTGAAAATTATTGAGTTGACTATGTTTTTATAGTTTATGAAATAAGTATTATTTAAGGAATGAATATTTAATTTTTTTTGTAAATATATTTATGCTTAAAATAGTTTATATTATAAAAAGAAACTTTTATATGTAAAACTCATAAAGCAGTAAATACTTTATGAATTTTAATTAAAGTAAAGTCAAGGAATTTCTCATTTAATTTTAATTCAAATTCTAAGTTTTAAAAATACATCATTCTTTTATGAATACATGTGATTAATACTTACATTATGCTAAAAATAAATGTAATTTAATTCGCGTTTTGTTAAAAATGTAGTATTTTGATCTACGTTATGAATTAGGTAAAATAGATTATTTTATATCTGAAGAACACACGAGAATATTTTGTAATACTTATATTGCCTGAGTAATATTATTTAAGATCATCATGGTAGAGATGCCTCATAGGCAGAACAATGGAAAATTTATAGAAAAGCTGTCAGCTATATCTTATTGATTTATGCTAAACCTGATTGATAAAGAAGCAGAGAAATAAAAAAAAAACCTTAAATAAATTCAAAATTGGTTAACAACAGTAGTCATAGGTGTTATATATGCATAATAGGCTCTGTAAGTTATTTTATATTAACTTTCTAGAAAATGAAACTATTGCCATAGTTTATTCATTTGCAAAAAAATATCTTTGGGAAGAAAAATGTTGTACATTGTCTTTGAAGTATTGTAGATTATTAAAATTTTTTCTCTTTCGAGGTGAGTGCTTGGACGTTTCCCTTCCAGTGTACAAATGAATAAAACTTATTACATATGAAAATTTCTCCAAAAAAACACCCTACGACTGAATAAAAATACTTTAGAAGAACTGTCCTTTGTTCTTGTTTTATTATCCTCTGTAAAAAATAAAATGTTACAAGTCGGGGACAAAAAACGCATTTCTAATATGCATATGGTGAAAAAAATTTTAATAAACTTCCTTGTTTTCTCCAATTTGCCGAGAATTATGAATGGGTTTCTAAACTCGTTTAAATTTCATTGAATGTAAGACTTGATATTGAACATTTTATATTCGTATTGTTCTATATTGCTTGCATCAATGTAGGACGAAAATTTTAAATCAAAGTTACAAAAATATATCAAGGGTTGTTTGATAAATCAAAATTGGCTAAAGATACAGTTACCTGAATTTAGATTATAATTAAATTAAAAAGATTTAAAAAATATAAAGACTTATAGACAGTGATTAAAATTATAGCATATTAATTATAATATAATACTTAAATTTTAATATATATAATATTATAAATCTCAACCATATCTGGGTATTCGAGCAAAATACTTCTACACAGTGCTTCTCAAATTTATTGTATAGTGTAATTAATTATATAAACTCATTTTCCCTCTTTAATTTCAACAAACGGATAATTATAGTCATAAGAAAGACATCTGTGTATAAATAAAATCAGATATGCTTAATTCAATTGAACTACCACAGATTTAATTAGTTACTATAACTTAAAAAAAGTATAAAAAAGTCAGTTATGGAGATATATAGTTTATGAATTTATACACCTTACTTTTACTTTATAAATCCTACTTTTAATCAAAATAACACATAACGTAATTTCATAATTAGACATAACAAAAGCTTTAATTAACATAACATAATGTAATTTTATAATTAAACATAACAAAAGGTTTAATTAACATTAAAAAAAATAAAAATCAATGAAATTTTTGTTATATATCACATACAAAGACAATGTCAATATTTAGTTGCATATCATTTGGCTTTTATAATGTCTTTGAAACATCTTGGTAAAGATTTGATCAATATTTGGTGGTAAATGGAGATATTTTATCCCATTCTTCTTGTAACACTTGCTTTAAATGGGCTTTGTTCCTAATTTGGTGTTTTTGAACCGCTGTATCGAATGTGGAGAATACGTCTTTAAAGAGAAAATTACTACCAAAAATAAAATGCATGAAATTATTTCAATAATGATGTTTTAAATCTCAAGTTTTAATTAATTTATATCAGTGTAGACGCAATATTAAAACAGCCCAATTTATTTTCTTTATTTATGTGCAACCAAAACTATTTAGTAACACCAGAAAGAAACAGAATTCAAAAACTACTTTTTGAAAGTTATTCCATTTTTTTATTCAATAATTTAATACAGTTTTCTTTATTTTGTAGATTAACGTCCAATTTTGGTTCACGTGGTTTTATTAGATGGGGCCTATGGTTTTAAAATGAATACTGAAACACTACAAACACTTAATTCCAAAGTGGGATTAAAACCCACGAAGTGTTGAACCAAAGGTGAGTGCACTAATCATTAGGTTACTAACTCAGCTTTGAACTTTTGTTTTTTTCAATTCTATAAAATGTTTTATGTCATAGAAGATTTTGGCACACTATATTACGTTTATTTTTGTGTTACTTGTATACTCACATTGAAATATATTTTTAGTTTAAGGAAAGTATCATATATTGATTTATTATGTCAATGTAGGGCGTATATTTGCTCATGGGATTTATTGTACTTTCTTTTTCAGTTTAGTGGCTTATAGATATTATCAAATGTCAAATATATATAGGATTGAATTGTGTTTCATTATCTTATGGGAATTAATTATTATGCATCTGATTATGGGTTATTGGCTTATGAGAATCATTAATTACTAGATAAAATTATGGAAATTGTATATTGGGTTATTAGCTATTATTTTTAAGTGAAGTCTTAAAAATTTTCGGAAGCTTTTCAAAGTTATTTAGCAGTGATAAACATTAATACACTTGAGATGTTGCTTGAATCGGAAGTTTCTTGGCGAAAGAGAAAGACAGATTTCATTTCCTCATGCTATCATTAAATCATGAGAAAATCTGATAAAATATAAGATAGGCTTAATTTATTTCAGAATACAGTCCTAAAATTTAGTATTGTTATTTGCATTATACTTTCCTTAAATTATAAACATTAAATGGAAAGGCAAGAACGTATTTGAAAAACATTATTTTTATTATTTAAATGATGTTAGTTTAGTTTTATTACCAGATGACTTTATTCTTTCTATTATTATTGAAGTTTCTGCCTATTTTCTTTATTTTAAAAAATAACATCGTGGTAAACTGCCTAAGTATAAACACTGCAGAAGAATGACTTGTGAAATTTCAGACTGTAGCATTTAATAAGATTTGAAAATTTCAGAAAATTGAAATTATTTTTGCAGATTCTGTTTTAATATGTTTTAAAATAAATTATTCTGCTGTAAATATTCTGTTAAGGAATTTTGCAAATACTTTGATATCAATTTCAGTTTCACATGATATCCACTCGACCAACATTTACATCGAGATGACTGATGAATGTTCAAGATTATTGCCTTCTATTCAACAATTTTTGAATTCGATTCAAGGTGGGATTGAATGTTGTATGTGGATGTTTGTAGTATTTTCATAATTGTTATTAAATTATTCATCTCTAGTCGAATTAGCACACGCTTCCAATTTGTTTCATATACCAACAAACCGAATCAAGAAACATCATCTCCGATCCTTAATTTAAGTTTCGGAATGATACAGACATATAAGTTTGAGGTAGTATTCGAACACATGATCATTTAAATTGAAACGCAGAAATCTCCTCATTTAACAGTTAACATTTCACTCTAAGAGACGTAGTTTCTCAAATATACCACGTGACTAGTACCATTAGCGATACTTACAACGTAACCAATAAAATCCTTCTCTTTGGTGCTTTACCTCATTAAAAAGTGATTTTCAGATTAACATGAAGGCAGCCAACGTAACTCTCTATTTACTTCTTTTTAAATTTCTACTTTCTTATCGTTAAAGAAGCATTTTCTGTTACTTTTCTGCGTTTCGTTTACTTCTTGTTTCAATAAAACGATCAAGAGAGAACTTACTGCTTTTCTTGTTGTTGGTGGAAAGGTAAAACGTAAAGATGGTGTTGGCATGGTAACCATTTATTCTCTTTAGAAAGAGAGAAAAAGGTTTCATTATAAACTACTAAAAAGATAAAAGTCTAATAAATTCTACGATAAAACGGTGCAACAAGTTTTTGTTGTGAGATGATGAGTAAAATTTTTATTGGAAAAAGTTATTTTCAAAGAAAAATTAAATATAAAAATTATTTTCACAAAGATAATCTCTGTGTGTGTTTCTAATACTCCATTAAAATATGATTTATATTTTATGTTTTCTGAAATAACCTATCTGGTAATTGAATACTTCGTGATATAGTGTTAAATTTAATAGATGTTAGGTTCGATTCCTAATGAAGATTTAATTGCTTTTAGTAGTTCGATATTTGGCTTAAGCTGTAAGTATTGCTTGAATTAATGTGTAAAATCGTTTCAGATCGATAAGTTTACTAAATCAGCCTAACCCTAAGAAAGATCTGGAATTACGATCAACAGAAAGTTTTACTAAAATAGTAACCAGCTCTAAAAGTAAGAAATACTTTTAGAGAAAAAATATTTTTGAAGTAAAAATTATTATTTATTTTAGAAAATATTATTCGTTACTTGAGTCACAGTTAGATATAAGCTTGTAGCAAAGTGAATTTAGCAAAACTTCTTTTCTCTATTAGACTACCATATCTGGTACTTGTTTCACTAATGTATACTATTTAATTAGCCAGATAAAGTTTCTTTATAAAATAAAAAGTTTAAGGGTAAGTTTCTTGAAATAATTTAGTTAAGTAATATTTGTTACTACTAATAATCGATAAAGTGCACTTTAATTAATCGATGAATCGCCTTATTGTCTTTCTCCTAGACAAAAAAACATAGACAATTGCTATATGGTTAAGTTCTTGCACTTAAATTTGCAACATTAAAAAATAAAACAAATGAACAGAAAGTATCTGATAATAAACATGATACTCTAACTAATTCTCTAACAAAGTGTTCTAATAATAAATTAATTTTTTCAACTGTTTAGGATAAATATTAAGAAACGAAATATTTCCTAAATTGTAATTTTAATTAGTAATGATCTACACGGTTTTGAAAAACTGAAAACTTTAATATACGCAAATGTAAATTGTGAATAGCTTAAAAAATATAATTATTTTATAAAAGACATAAAGATGTTATAAATTTCTAATTGACAAAATTTAAAAAAAAGCTAAATGATATAACTCTCATCTGTAATGTTTTTAGTTAATTGTAAAATCTATAAAAGAAATATATGATAACTTCTGGACGAAAATAAAAATTTTTATATAAATATAATAAAAAAATATTTATTTTTTAATTGCAACGAAGATAGAAAAAATATTTAATGAAATATCATCATTTTTGTGTTTTAAAAATGTTACAGTAATTTTCTTTTAAATTGCATTAGAATTGCAACCAATAATACAGTCTCATAATGCAATGATTAAAATTACTAATAAAATAAAACTATTCTTGATATTTTATTTTAAAAATAATGGCAGAAAATATTAAAAAAACTTCACTAAGCTCAATTGAGGCATAAGAACTTATATATTTGAATCTTACTTTAAGTTTAATAAAATCAGTAACATTTAGAGAATAAAATAAATGAATAAAAATTATAGAGTAATTAGAAGAAATATAATCATATAAAAAGAGCCAAGTATGTAGATTTACGTTAATAATTTACTGGGACATATATTATGGTAAACAGGGATTTTAAACAGAGCAAGTGATTTTAAGTTAAATATTAAATATATGTAAAGAAAATAAAAAAATATAAGGGATAATACATAAAAACATTAACGAATATAAAACAAT